>WSYH01003043.1:0-49843 GCA_036426205.1 Ascaphus truei
AGCAATAAAAACACGCATTATAGAACATCTTAGTAATATCCGCAGAGAGGTCTTAACCCATAGCGTCTCAAAACATTTTGCTATGTATCACAACTTCAGCACAAAGGGCCTTAAGTTCACTGGTATTGAACATGTTTCACAACACTGGAGAGGCTGCAGCAGAGATATTGATCTAAGCAAACGCGAAAATGTTCTGGATTTATAGACTTAATACTCTCATACCCAATGGGTTAAATGCAGATTTTGAAATAATACCTTTTCTAATTTAACTTTTATAGGTTCTCCATTTTTGCACCCTCTCTGCTGTGCCCTCTTCATTGTCCCTGCCCTCTCCGTAGAATTTGTTTCATCCCTCACCCCCCCACTCCTCCCCATTGCCCACCCCATCCCCTGATATATTGATTTTTTGTCATTTGATTTCATTATACTGATTGTTTTCTTTTTCTCTCTCCCATCTCTCCGATTTTATTTTGAGCCATGATTTTATGTAATGCACTATTATTTTATGCAATGTACTGCCTTTGACCTGAGGGTCTACTATTATCTCTATTGTCCAATTTTAGTGAGGTTGTTTTTGACCGCAGAGTCATGTACCTTTAATAGGAGGACCTGTGTTAATTGAAACCCTGTAATTAAGTGATTTTATACACTATATACAGTAGATGCAACGCTTATTCTAACATTTGCCTTAAACTAGCCGGGTTACATTCCGGGTATGTGCTGGGTATGTTCTGGGCTAGTTTGAGGCACGTTTAAGGCATTTCTGCATTGACTAACGACCCATAGGATTAACACAGCAGGGACCCCCGCTGTTAATCTGATAGGCCATTAATCAATGCAAAAATGCTGGGGCTAGTTTAAGGAAATGTATTCAGAATGTACCTGGGTGTACCTGGGTCCTTTGGGGAATTGCCACTGGTTTTTGTTAGAATAATCGCTGCCTCTACTGTATACTGTGAACCCACTAGGGGTGTCATCTTCTCCTGAGGAAGCTTTGGTTGACACAGCGAAACGCGTAGAGCCATCTCCAAGACTTGTTTGCAGCCTGCACAACTGCTGAGAAGATAAAGGTGCTGAGTTTGCTGTTTTTCCTGCTGCCAGCCCCCGTGTGTTCCAGACCGGAAGACGTCACTCGAGGACCGGTTGTGACGTCACACGCCTTCACCGCGATCCGGCGAGGTTCCTTGGGAGGTGTAACAGCAGTGGATCCATCTAACAGCTACAGCAGCCTCAAGAAAACGCTATGTGTACATTTTATATGTACTTATTGTAAGTACATTTCTTACCTTGCTTTTACCTATAAATTTGATATCTTCAGTCTACACCACGGTCTCCCTTTGTTTTATCCTGGTACCCCAATTTGAGTGAGATCTCCCCCTACCTCCAGCCGTTTGGGTCCCTGTTACTGCGGTCCATCACACATCTGCTGTCCTGTTCAATGCTGATTATACCACTTACCTGTTGTAAGTAGGCATTTGATAGAGCCAAGATCTTCTCTGCATCTGACTCCTTACCAATATACTGCACAATATTTTTTTGTATTTTTTATTTTTTGGGGTGTTCCTGCTACCATCGCTCCCTTCCAAATACCTGCATCCACAGTATCTCTATTATAAATTATACTGCTGCGGCCAAGTTTATTCGAGCATTTGCCCGTTCTTGGCCGCAGCAGTAGCCTGGCGCGCGCCCGAGTGTGACGGGCGCGCGCCGAAGCAGCGGAAGAGCGCCCTCCGATCGGGGCGCTCTCCCTACCGCTACTGGGTCCGCCGGGTCCCCCGGAACTCCCTGCCGCCGTCCCGCAGATCGCGGGACACCAGGGCTCCCTCGGGGAGCCCTGGACGTGCGTGCAGGGGGCGCAGGCTCCCGAAGACGCGTGACCGCGCGTCTATGACGCGCGGCACGCCGAGGGGCAGCCACAAGCAAGCCGGGAAATATCCCGGCTTGCGGTACCGGCCACACTTTAATAAAGTGTGTCGGTAGTGTATATTGCTGTATATAAATTTGTATGTTGCACCTCTTTCCTCAAGTATTATAATTACATTCTTACATTCTTATAATCAATTAATTTAAAGACACCCATTCTATTTCAAAGTGAGTTGCACCTCTTTCCTTAATTATCACGCACTTCATTATTACTCATTATGACTCACTCACTCACAACCTCCAATGCAGTACACAGTATACTGTTTACTGTAAACAGTATGACACACGCACATAAAGTACCAGTAATATTATATTATAATGTTACAGAATATACTGTATATATATATATATCTATTATAATTTATATCGCTGTATATTTATATGACTATATTATATATATATATATATATATATATAGTCACTTGGGAGTATTTCTAGTGAAATACTATGCAGTTCACAATTCCCTTAGATAAGCATGTCTCCCAGCCCCAAACATATAGCATGAAAAAAGCAGATATAGAAAGTCTCATATATGAAAGTCTTATCTGTTCCTTGGGGTTTGGAGGGAGAATCTTCTCTGTCCCTGGTTCAGCTCCCTTTTCCTCAGGGTGTGTCAGCATTCAGGTTTAGAAGTTTCCCCTGTGTCTTGAAAGCAGCTCTGCTGTTTCTTCTGGCAGGGCTCAAGACAGTTTGTCTCCAAGTTCAGCTCAGGTGTGAGCTAAGGAGTCCCACTTCCTGTCTCAAGACAGGCTTTTCTAAGCAATCTAATCAGACAGGTGGTGTTTGTTAATTGACTACCAGCAGTTAACCACCACACTGCTGGATTAGAGGCACATTACCTGAACAGGGATAACTCCCCTGTTACATACCTCCCTTGTTTGTGGGAAGCTCGGGCTTGCCACGGCCAAAGCCCATCCTTCCACTTTCATTCTAGATATCTCTTTCACTTGAATGGGAGTGGATGGAGGAAGAGAACCCTCAGTCCTGCTGGGATTGGAGCCCTTTCTCCAGTTTATTCGTGTCTCCTCCCGAAGGTGCTTGAAATCAGCACTCCTCAGTCTCCCGAGGAGGACTTTTTCTAAGTATAGTCTTTTTGCTACGTGCGCGGTCATGAGATTTCCCTCGCGTCGGGTGCTCGTCTTATTGTAGGCATACTGTATGGCAGCAGTTGCAGAGTGTTTAAAAACAGCCCTTTGTGTTTTCCGCTCTTGAAGCTGTCTCTCTGCCCTTTTCCCACTCAATGGGGTTGCTAGTTCAGCCTCTTTGGGGTTAATTTGCAATTCCACACCCACTTCCAGAGAATGTCCCATCTTTTCAGCTTCATCAGCTAAGGATTCTTCTGGTTTTGATTCAGCACGTGTACCTTCTTTTGTTGCCTGTTGGGTGGCTGAAGGTTTTGCTAGTGCTTGTTTAGGTGGTTCAAATTTTGCAACCTTGTCTTTCAGATGAGCGGTATTCCCAGCTCTCACTGTACCCTTGTCTTCATGGGTTTTTGAGGCTGTGGGATACTGACGCTTAGTCAGGGTCAATACTTGTCCTTGTAGGACTGTAATCTCATCCGCGAGAGATCCCTGTTTTTTGAGTGCATCTTGCAAGTCTCTTCTCAGGGAATTTATCTGCATGCTTTGCTTTCTCTGAGCTTGCTTCCACATTTTTATTGCATTGTGAAGCACTATGAACTTCTTTGCTTGGGCCACAGTTACTTGTTTCAGTTTCTGGACCTTCTTGTGCTCCCTTTGTGCTGCGTCACCTGGGTTCTAAGCTTAGCCTTTGGCGTTGCTTTTGGTGATGATCAGGCCTTCAGCCTTCAGTTTCTCATGCTGCTTTGCGGGGACATACTGGGTAATCAGGCGTTCCTGCAGCACTTGAATTTCTTTAACAGCCTGCAGATTGTCTTCCTGCAGAGTTCGCTGCTTCTCCTCGGCCATCTCCAGGTGCGTACGCAGACCTTGCAGTTGGTTCTGCAGTCGGTGCTCTGCTTCAAACTTCTCACCTTCCAAAAGTCTATTTATTTCTTTAAGCTCGTGCAGCTTTTCATTTTTTTCCTTGACGTCGTTTGTCAAATTAAAATTTTCTTCTTTGAGTTTTAAGTTTTTTCTTTGTAATCTTAAATTTTCTCCTTTTTCAGTCTCTGTATTCTTCAGGGCCTCCTTGCAGTCCTCCTTCCATTTACGCACATCTGCTTTGAGAATGACAGTCTCCTGGCGTGAGACTTCCTTCTCTAGGTTTAGGGTCTGAAGCTCCTTCTGGGAGACTTGGAGATCTGTATTAAGATTGACATTTGTTTCTTCCAGCTCCTCAGTGAGACTGTGTAGTTCCTTTCTGGAAACTTCCAGATCTGTGCGGCAGCTGTTGGTCTCATGATGTGAGGCATCCAGTGCTCTGCGGAGTGTCTGAACCTCTTTCTGAGATATGTCCACCTCTGTCCGGACATTGTTGACCTCATGTTGTGAGGCATTCAGCTCTACGCGAAGAGTGTGAACCTCTTGCTGAAAGACTGTCATCTGCTTTAGTGCCGCCTCATACTTCCGCTTCAGCTTAGTCATCATTTTATCAGATTGGCTTTGCTTTTCATCCTTGCCGGAAATAGTAGCGTTTGCAGTATCTAGCTCAGTCTTGAGATCCTGCAATTCTGTTCCAGATTCAGAGTACATTGCGAGCACCGTCTTCTGTAACTCAGCATTATCTTCTCTCTCAAGTTTCAATTGTTCTCGAAGTAGATCACAGTCACGCCTGGAAATTTTCAGGGCGTTTTCAGGGCTGGTCAAGGGATCGTCACTCACTGGTTCCGGCTCCGCTTCCCTGGGATGATTGGTTGAGGGATCCTCACTGTTGGCACCGGACAGACACTTCTTTGGGGTACACGACTTCTGCCTTGGGCCCTCTGGATATTCGGTTATCCGCGGGACAAATTCTCCATTTTCTCTAGGCTGCAGGGCATCTCGGTCCCCCTTTTTCTCCACAGGATCTGCGGACGTGTCTGTTCCTTCCACGGTACATGAAGTACCGCTTTTCTTTTTCTTTTTTCGCCTTTTTGTTTTGGATGACACCGTCCCTTCAGGGATACTGGGGTCACCATCTTCATTTGAATTTTTAGCAGCGTCACTGGATCCACCCGGCTTTTCTTGCAACTGTAATAGCTGACGGAAATATTCGGTGATCCACTGCTCCCGCTCTTTCTCCTGCTGATCATATTCGTCAAAGGGAGCGGTCTTTTCGATTCGTGCCGAGTTCAGGCACCCCCACCATTCTTGGGGTGTTTTGTGGGTGTGACTCAGTTCGGGTTCCCCGTAAGAGATGTCTTTCTCTTTATTGGACTGGAAGGGCCACTCTTCCGTGGGGTAGGGTTCATTACAGGAACGCTGCATCTTGTCCTCCATTTTTAGGCTATCAGGTGTGATTTTCTTCCTGGCCTCAGGAGGCGCTATTGCAGCTGTTGCCACTGTATTTGCTAGAACCCCCAATTGTGGTAGTCCTACAGGTGGGCATATTTTGCTTGTAGAGGTCGTAGCTCTCACAGGCATCTCTGTAGACTTTTTGTTTCTTGGGTAAGTTTTACAATATCAGCAGTACTGTGCATGCATTTTCTCTCATCAGATATACAAGATGTGCAGTTGCTAGGTAAAAACGTCTATTTGCTTTACACCATTTACTTGCTAGATTTAATCTCTCATTAGGTATGCTTAATGTGTAGTTGCTAGGTAAAAACTTCTGTTTGCTTTACACCATTTACTTGCTAGGTGCAATCTCTCTGCTTCAGCCAAATAATGTGGTTTTCTGCTTGAGTTCAGTCTCAACTTTGGGTATTATGACATTCACTCTTCACACTTTGGAATACCTTTTACACCGTTCAGCAATTCCTTTTTTTCTAGTAGGCAATTTTACCCGCATCACTTGTTTACTGAAAATTCCCCTGCTTCAGCACAGTCATGCATCAATTTTCACATTTTTCTGCGTATACTCCATTCACAACTGGTAGTCCTATGCGGTGTGGCAGCCTTTACTTGCAGAATCAGTACCGCTCATGGGTCACCATCTGTATTCACTGCTTCAGCTAAACATTTGAAAATAACAAACGCCTGTCCCTTTCAATGGCTAACTCACTTCTTGAACCCTTACTATGGCTGGAAGGCAAACCCCCTATTTCAATGACCATATTACACTTTATTGTGATAGGCAAATAAGGTTTTACCTGCTTCAGCAGTCTCTCTCTCTCCTCTTGGGATTGGGGAAAAGTGTCCATCTGTGGTTTTGTAAGTTTCAGTGCAGTGGTGTGTATCACTTTAACTCTGATCTCTGCTGCATGAGATTTTTTTTTAAGTTGGTCAGACTGGTTGTAGGCAAAAAGCATTAAAAAAAATTCACAGAACAAATCTCCGGTCCTTTCTAACTTCAAAGACCACCTCTCATCCCACTTCTGACACCATATGTAGGCGGACGCTCACAGAGGTATGCAAGGGAGACTGATTATAGTGAAATTAAATAAGCCTTTTATTGCGCCTGTTTCCTTAACATCAGGAAACCATCCAAACAAGGGGTAAACAAAGCCTCTATTCACTTGGAAGTATTTCTAGTGAAATACTATGCAGCTCACAACTCCCTTAGATAAGCATGTCTCCCAGCCCCAAACATATAGCATGAAATAAGCAGATATAGAAAGTCTCATAAATGAAAGTCTTATCTGTTCCTTGGGGTTTGGAGGGAAAATCTTCTCTGTCCCTGGTTCAGCTCCCTTTTCCTCAGGGTGTGTCAGCATTCAGGTTTAGAAATTTCCCCTGTGTCTTGAAAGCAGCTCTGCTGTTTCTTCTGGCAGTGCTCAAGACTGTGTGTCTCCAAGTTCAGCTCAGGTGTGAGCTAAGAAGTCTCACTTCCTGTCTCAAAAGACAGGCTTTTCTAAGCAATCTAATCAGGCAGGTGGTGTTTGTTAATTGACTACCAGCAGTTAACCATCACACTGCTGGATTAGAGGCACATTACCTGAACAGGGATAACTCCCCTGTTACAGTATAATACTTACGTTTGCGAATGATCTCTCAAAGAAGCTCCTACATATGCTCCCAATGCAGTGTACATATGAAAACAGTAAGCTCAGTCCAGTAAGCTCAGTCCCCTTGAGAAAGCGCCTAAGTGAAACGGCCGTCGGGGGCTGCTGCTAAATTACCCCATGGGCATTCACGTGGAGCATTACATGGACTCCATTATGGATTGAGCTTACTGTCTTTATATGTACACTGCATTGGGAGTATATGTAGGAACTTTTTTGAGAGACTATTCGCAAACGCAAGTATTATACTTTGTTATTGCTAGTGTATGGGTCTCTTATCTCCTCACCATTCATGCAGGAGTATCACACTAGCACTCCAGTGTTTTGTTGTGTGTTTAGTGTTTATTGCTACTAAGCATAAACCTTTGCCCTACATACCCACCCACAATATGATAGTTGGTGGGCTTGTTGTGTATATCTAGCACGCATTGTGCATCCCATTGCAGTGACCCTATGAATATACAGTATGCATTTATCTTAACATACTTACCTATTTGGTCATTAATATAGATATCAATTGTAGAGTGGTCGTGGGAGGGGGAATTTACTTAGGAACTCTCTTCCTCCTAGTAGGCACACAAACCTATTTTTGTCAGGCATCTCTGCCTTAGTCATTCCCCCCTTTTTTAGGGTTGACAACGCAAGCTTCATTCATTGTAGCTTGGCCCTTTGGGGTATTTTTAACACCCTGTGTTGTATACATTTTTGTACTAATAAAGTGTTTTAATTATTATCATCATATCACCAATTTAATTTGGATATCCTAGCTCTCACCTGTATTACTTCACACACATCTCATGTGTCTGAGTGCTGTTTTATAGGGTTTCTCACTGATTCAACCGCCCCTCTGGGACGCTGTTCATATATCTCTATTATAATTTATATCGCTGTATATTTATATAACTATATTATATATATCTCTATTATAATTTATATAGCTGTATACTGTATTTATATAACTATATAATATATATATATATATATATAATCAAAAAATAAATAGATGATACCGTTCTGTGGCTAACTAAATGCTTTTATTTGTGTGAGCTTTCGAGATACACTGATCTCTTCTTCTGGCGATGTTACAATGAATGAAGCAAGGGTATACTTAAAAACAGTGTCTTTTGAAATGTTATCTGTGCTGGTCCTTCCCCCGGTGTGGATGTGTTTAATGACTAGAGGTGTCAAAAGGTTCCTGAAAGCAAGTGAAGAAAGAGTGTGTATGTGTATCAGTGTGAATAAAAATGAATGGAGAGCCCACAGTATATACAGTGCTTTACACAAGGTGTGTGTGGAGTGGGAGTGGATATAAATGGTGTGGGTGGGTGTGGAAATGTGAGAGTTTGTAGCACAACTAAAAGTGTGTGTGGATACTTTGTGGTCTCTATTGGTGTATAGGGATGGAAAAACAAGGAGTATTTGTATGTGTGAAAGACAGCTGTGTGTGCATACATATAGCACAGTATGTACAGACATGGCCTTTAGCGCTCATGGGAAGAGAGTTCACTAGTGTCAGTAATGACTCATAAAATTTCGATCTCTGTTTAGGCCACTGCTAAGTGTCCCGAACAGTTGCATAAATTTGTATTCATGCAACCGTCTCTCTTTCGGGGTTTTAAGATTACCTTTGAGTATGGCAACCCTCAGATCGTTCATCTTATGGCCAGAGTCAGAGAAATGTTCGCCAACAGGACTGTCTCTTGTTCCGCGTGTGGTGCTGTGGTGATGCAGGTCCATTCTCTTGTTTAGCCCCTGTCCTGTCTCACCTATGTAGTAGCAGCCCCCTGGGCATTTCATGCACATGATGAGGTACACGACATTGCTGGAGGAACAGGTGAACCTTCCTCTGATTTTGTATTCCCGATTCCTGAGTGGTATTTGTATTGTGTCCGCTGTGTAGAGCATTGCGCAGGTTTTGCATCTTGGGTCCTGGCATGGTTTTGTCCCGCATTCAGTTGTACTGCTGAATACAATATTCACAAAACCCACACTCTCTCAATGTTTTACAGTATACACGTTATAATGTATAGAGTTCCTGTATACAGTACAGAAGTTTGCCAGTAGTAACTGCATAGTCCAATATGGAGTAGTTAAAAACCCACCCTCTCTCAATGAACTACAGAATGCAAAGTGGCCATGACAAAGAAGATAAAGACTGATAATTTGTATTACTGTTTTTATTATTATACATTTGTATTATTCATGATTATTTGTATTTTTCATTCTTCCATGATTATCAATTTTTATGATGTCAATGTCAAGTTGCTGCTAAAGTGATGACTGGTGCTACCGTTACAAAGAAGATAAAGATAGAATTTGTATTAGAAAGATAACATTTGTATTATTCATGATTATTTGTATTTTTCATCCTGATAAAATAAAATAAAAATTCTTTAAGTTCACGATCATCATTGAAACACCCCCCAAAGAAAAAGAAAGAATGGCAAAACTTGGTAATTTATCAAAAACATGATTCAGATTATGTCTCTTTCTTTTTCTTTGAACTTTAATTAAATTCACATTGAATGTGTGGGGGGGATTCTTCAAGAAGGGGTTGGGTTTGTGTGTGAAGTGGTTATGGGTGAGCTACAGTAGTTGCCAAGAAGGAAGGGTTTATCAGATTAACATATTAAATTCGGGAATGTGTGGATTAACATTTCTATTCACGATGTAAGGCCCTTAAACTTGAAATGCTCTTGGTACCAGTATGTGCATGGATGAGTCATTCGAGAAGGGATTATCACACGTGCGCATGCGTTACCGTAAACAAAGCCTCAAAGATTTTAATGAATGGCTTCGGGGTTTGGGGGTGGGTGGAGGAGTCATTCTCGCCAATACAAATAAATACAAATGAATGGTTTGGGAGAGATGTCTATAAGAAGTAGAAATACTTTAGCCTTTTGTGTGTGCGGGGGGGGGGGGAAGGGGAGAGTGCTGTATGCTGGATTATCAGATAAAAATAAATATTTTCAACAGGTCATCATAATGTTTTGAACCCTACACACACCCCAAAATAAAAATCACAGTATGCCACCCACCTCATAAAGTACGTACAGTACATGACTAGTGTAGAATTAAAAAGCTACAGTAGTGTTTGATTCTCAGAATAGCAAGAATTGTTATGTAGGTACATGTCGAGAAAAAAGAAAAGAAAAAAATTCCAGACTTTAAATTCTAATTGAATTGGAAGTCATACACGCATGCGCATAAATAATCAGCAAGGTTCCAATGAGACATACACGCATGCGCAGAAATGTGAGAACACGCTCAGGAAAATTAAACTACAAATGAGACACCGACTATTCTAAAGCTTGCCTTAAACTAGCCCGGTTACATTCTGGGTACGTGCTGGGTGTAACCTGGCTTGTTTAAGGAAAGTTTAAGGCATTTCTGCATTGACTAATGACTCATAGGATTAACACAGCAAGGGTCCCTGGCAGTCCCATTCAGTTTGAATGGGACTGCTAGGGACCCCCACTGTGAATCTGATAGGCCATTAATCAATGCAGAAATACTGGGTCTAGTTTAAGGCAAGTTTAAGGCATGTAGCCAGCATGTACCTGGGTCTTTTTGGTGATTGCCACTGGTTTGTGTTAGAATTGTCGCAGCCTCTGCTGTACTAAACTGAGCCAGAAAGCCACCCATTACAAATGAATGGTTTGGGAGAGGTGTCGATAAGATGTAGCAATACTTTAGCCTTGTGTGTGTGCGGGGGGGAGGGGGAGAGCACTATATGCTGGATTATCTAGCTACAGTAGTGATTGATTGTCAGAATAGCAAGAATTGTTATGCAGGCACATGTCGAGATACAGAAAAAAAAAACTTGTATCAGGAGCCCGAAGTGATGATAGCCTATCAGCCTTGAGGAAGTGCGCATGCGCAAAACGATCGTCGGCAAATGCTGATATGTTCACAGGCTGCATCACTTGGGACTCCTGATACACAGTATACGCAGCAGCTCTACAGATTTAGACTTTAGATTTAAGGTTGCGATTTTGAGGTTAGTTGTTCCTAAACACCACATAGACTGATAGCCTTAGAAGTTATGTGATCAGGAACCTGTTTTGGATGATGCAAAGAGAAGCCTGTTTATTACTTCATACTGGGAGTGTCCGGAGACACAGCTGATTATACTATAAGAGCTTACTAGCCTGGACACAGACCCAGCACTTTATCCTCACACACTTTGAGGATTTTTACTATCTTTTGCCTTGCTTAGGTGTCATGTTAAGCCAGACCACCCTCTACATACTATAACACACTATTACTATTTGCATTTGGTGTCATTCTAACAAACTGTTGGAGCAAACATAGCTATATCACTAAATGTGTGCTGTTATTTACTATCTTATTTCGAACAGAGACTGTGCACGGTCTGAGACAATCTACTACTGTTTATATAACTCACATTTGATGAGCTTTATATAGGTATATCACAGTATACGTGTTGGTTTACAGTGGAGTTGGACTGTTTGTCTAACCAGACCACACATGTACTTATTAAGTATGCAGATACACTTTTTAAGGGTGGTTTAGCTAAATAATAAATTCAATATGAACGGTATTATTTATTACTGCATTTGGTATGCTTATTTTACCACCATTATTCGTATGACCCTATATGAATCAAGGCAAGATTTTTATGTTGTTTTGTCCTTACATGTGCACCACTTCAGTTCACCCTAGACATTACTAAAAGTGATTTTTAACTATTCACGTCATCACATCACTTTTGCTTATAGAGTGCTAACTAGATGAGTTCTTTCTCTTCCGTTTCTACTAAAAGTTTTAAATGTAATTTCTAAAGTGTGCCAAGAATGAGGCAAGTGAGTGTAGGCAAATTATACTCTCACTCCATCCCTGACACCAGAACAGGGACTTATGGGGCCGATTCACTAAGCTCCGATAAGTGGCTTTAAGAGCGCAAAGTACCCTTTAAGCCCGATAAAGGCTGCAGTGCGATTCACACAGCAGTGATAACTGTGCTTTATTGCTCTTAAAGGCATTTTTTCAGCCCTCGGCGCAAAATGCGCCTGATCAGGCAAATGCACTGATTTTTGCCAGTACTTGAGATTCACTTAGCAGCGCTAAGTGAATCGGCCTTAAAAAACACGCCTGACAAACGCACCAGCTAAAGGCAGGCGCAAAAGGAGCTGGACTTAGAAAAAATTTCTTTGTTTACCTTTTTGCAGGCACACCATCCAAACAACAGGCCCACGGATGTCCCCGGCTGACCCTGCGGGGGTCCCCGGGTGATCCCCGTGGGACTACGGGGGTCCCTGGGTGTCCTGGGGTCCCCGCAGGGGTGTCTGGGGCTCCTCGCGGGTGTCCGGGGGCGACCGGGTGTCCCCGCGGCCGGCTGCAGGCCTGCGGTACCAATGGTGTGCACCCAAAAAATAAACAATACTGTAAAAAAAAATACACCCTCCCCCCAAACACATACACTACACTAATGGCCAAAATTACTATTATCCACATATGGATAATAATGCCTTTGCCCATTAAAAATACATTAATCACAATAAATAAAATAAATACATTTTGTACTCACCCTTGTCCAGCAGCCACGATGAAGGCCATCCTCATTGAAAAAGTTGAGAATATGATGCAAGGAGGGGGGGAGGGTCTGATGTAAACAGCACTAGGATCTGAGCAGCCATTTTTAGTCAGCATCCATCTTAGGTGCCTGATATTGTCATCCATCTTGTCTACTGTTTGTATGAATCCTGGGGAGGATTGAAAGAGACACTTTTTTTTTTTTTTTGCTCCTAAGTTTTTAGTGATAATAAGCTTTTCAGCTAACCACAAGACCTTGGAGATGGGAGAAATGCTGCCACTGTTATGAAATTAAAACATGGATAACATACACATCTCACATTCAGGGGGAGGTTCTCATGGTCAAATACACCCTTTCCCAGAAATCAATATATAGAGGATAGGTTAGCTAACTCAATTAATTTTTAGTATGAATCTTACAGTTATGTTATTAACTCAATGTTCTCATATTCATATCTTGTTTATCTTACACGCTTATATGATGACGCACACGCAACCTCATAAAGGGGGTGTGGGCTTAGTATTTTTGATATAAATATGTCTTGTAGGCCACATTTCGATGGGAAGTTTTATTTTGAAACTTCCTTCTATGTGTGCACATGTACGCAAAATAAACTCATTTGTTATTCAGTGATCCTCCGACGTGTTTTCTTTATTCACGCTTATCATAGATGGTGCTCCGAACAGGGACCCAAATATACCGGAAACTGAGCACCTGAAAAAAAACACTCCTCGGTCACTCAAACCTGAGCGCTCATAAGAATCAAGGTAAAAGGCACCTTTTGAGGAAAAACACACAAAGTGGCCAAGAGAGGTCACTAAAAGTCCCTCATAATTGCACTCGTTTCTTAGTCTGATATAGATCCAAAAGTGCCAGTTAATTAACTGGTATCAATAATAAAATCATAATGTGTAGACCAACAGGAAAAAGAACCACTAAGCTAATCTAAAGCTGAACAGACAATAATGACAACTTTAATACAAAATAAAACACGACGAAATGCATAAAATTACAACTAGTGTACATAAACTGAGCCTAAACCTAAAAAGGTCCCCTAATGGGCGGACAAGGAGCAGTAGGGTGATGGTAGGGGTTAATAAGACCTATATTAATATCCCCATAGGATGTATCTAAATGGAGAGATGTCCAAAATATAATTAACCCTGCTAAATAGCCTCACCTTACCTATATGCAAAATATACAATGTAGATTATGGTGAAATCCCACATTTAAGGAATACTGTACACACTGAATAGATGGCACTGCTAAAACACAGCTGAAACACTCGATACTGTAGTCATGGTAACTACTCTAGGTAGAACCCGGCATATTAGTAACGCATCTGATATAATTGGTAAACGAGTGAGTGAATAAGGGCAAGTATGCACAGATAGTACAGTGTAGGCAAATGCAAGCAGGAAGAATACAACCTGATTGTTGCTGCATAAACGGCAATGTAGTTGATGCCCTGTGTGTATAGCTCTGTGCACAGCGTTCCAACGTCTCTCCCAGAAGTGGGAGCTGCAAACACGCTCCGTCGCCGCCCACGTGACCGTCAGCGTGATGACGTCACTATAGCCCGACGATCGTTTCGCGCAATCACGCGCTTCTTCATGGGGAAAGCCTGAGTTTAAAATTGTTTTGAGTGATGTGTAGAGTGCCAGGTTTGGAAGGGTGTCTCAATCTGGTTGACGGGTTACCTAGCAGTTTCAAATGAGTTTATTAATCTCTGCTCCTGTATCCATTTTAAAGTATTAGAGTTGTAATGTTTTGTTAGGGACTAAGGTGAGAGTCCCGTTAAAAGTTTTTGTGTTTTGGTGATGAAGGGGAGTGTTTGTATGCTTAAGGGATTGTTTTCAAGATTGTCATGACTTTTCCTTGATTGTATGTTTACTCTGTTTTATCAATAACGTACCAAAAGAATTGTACATGATCAATTAAATTTGATTATTGTATCAGGAGAATTGTACATTGTCAATTAAATTTGGTTATTGTAACAGGAGTTGTACGCAATCAGTTTGCGCTGGTTACTGTAGCAGGAGAATAATGGGAGACCAAAGTTCTCAAAATTTGCCATTAGAGGTTGTGTCTGCAGACAAAAAATAATAAAGAATGGATACAGAGAGCAAAAAAGAGACAATATAAATATATTTTGTTGGCCAATGAAAAAACACATGCAAGTCCAAGTGAAAACACATGCAAGTCCCAGTGAAAAACACGCCACCCCAAGGTAAAAAAGTTTGTTTGCAATAAATTACTATGGAAAGAAGTGTGAACCTATGGGTTTTCTTATTCGTAAGAATACGAACGCAAGGGCTCATAGTGGAACCTTCTAACTTTCAGTAATCCCCGTGTGTGTCTGTGGCAGTATAAATCTTCGGATTTTATGACATTTTTGTGGCTAAAGTTATGCATGGCATGACCGGCTGACTGAAGCGGCAGAAATCAGGTGTGCAAGTAAAATTATTGTGCCCTTAATGGAGAGTTGTCAGATGGATTTGATACCCTAATGAATTTTTCCTGAATGATTACCTGTGTGAAAGATAAACCATGCTAATTAACATGTGTACACAAAACACCATCCAAGAACTTGCAAGTACTTACAAAAACACGAATATTATTTGCTCACAATGAAGTTCAAATGTCTAAAAGGTGTACACCCATTATAATACGAAGTGAATAACCCTGAAAACAGGAGAGTTTGAGTGTCCGTAGAAGGATTAAAGAATGGGAAAGAATGGGCATATATTCAGCTCTGTCACTGGTGATAATTTAAAAGGTTTATTTGTTTTGGCCAGACGGATAAGGTTTTTAAAACCAGGAGATACAGTATTCTTTTTCCTTCTGCTCAAATGTCTGCAAGAAAGAGAATCAGAATAACAGCAGCACAGATCGTGCCCCCACCTTTTTCTCCAGCTAGAGGAATGTGCAAAAGATACGAAAGTTAACTCAAAACTCCGGAGCATCAAAGTGGTTTTAAATTCAGGTTATTTATGAGAATAAAGAAAGAGAACTTTTATTAATTTAGTTGCAGGATGGAATTGTTTTTTAATAGGTGAGAAATGTTTTTCTTTTATTTGTTCGTTATTTTTGTGATGTTGTTTGGCTGTGTATGAGAGAAGTCTTTTTATTGTGTGTTCTGTATTGTGTGTACAAAACACAGAACCCCAGCAAGCTCTTTTTGGAAACCCCTGAGCCCCCACAAAATATATATACTGTATATGTATATGTGTCAAAATGGAGAGGTGATATTAGAGTGGCATATGTATACAACAAGAACGACAGAGAAGCCCAATGCTACATCCAACATGACAGAAATACACAGTAAAATACTTATATTCTCTTGAAATAGGGTCATTTAGTTTAACCCTTTGGCCCAAAGCGTTGTAAGCTTGCGAGCCACGTCAAGCAGACACCTGTTCGCAAGTCCTAACACTACCAGATATAAAATACTAATATAACCTCTATTAGGATTAAATTTCATTTACCTCTATTAGGAGGGAGAAAGACCACAGTGGGTCATACCAGCGAGAATGAGAACTCTGCAAACTGGGAAGTGGGGAGGGGGGGCTTAAAAACCGGGAAGGAGGAGAGCACTAACCTCCACCAGCTGGAACAGCTGAGAATGGGTTAACAAAACACAGAACCCCAGCAAGCTCTTTTTGGAAATCCCTGAGCCCCCACAAAATATATATGTATATGTGTCAAAATGGAGTGCTATTGAGCGTGGCATATGATACAACAGACGACAGAGAGCCCAATGCTACATCCAACATGACAGAAATACACAGTAAAATACTTATATTCTCTTGAAATAGGGTCATTTAGTTTAACCCTTTGGCCAAAGCGTTGTAAGCTTGCGAGCCACGTCAAGGTAGACACCTGTTCGCAAGTCCTAACACTACCAGATAAATACTAATATACCTCTATTAGGATTAAAATTCTCATTTACCTCTATTAGGAGGGAGAAAGACCACAGTGGGTCTATATATATATATATATATATAAGTATTTTACTGTGTATTTCTGTCATGTTGGATGTAGCATTGGGCTTCTGTTATGTGGACATCTGGCAGCTTCGGCGTGCTCCCACCGATATAAGTCACAGGATACAAGAGAGGATGAGGCGGAGCATCTGTCCGATGAGAAGGTAAAAGACCGGGACTACTGAAATCACTACAAAGGCTTTATTGGCATGGGAAGCAACTAGAGTGTGTTAATGTTGCTTCCCATGCCAATAAAGCCGTTTGTTGTTGTAGTGATTTCAGTAGTCCCGGTCTGTTACCTTCTCATCGGGCAGATGCTCTGCCTCATCCTCTCTTGTATCCTGTTACTTATATCTGGCCTGGTGACGCTTAACACCACACTCCGGACTCGCTCCCTTTGCTGCGGGTGCGTTTATACCTACTTCCACCTTCGGCACAGGGAACGGGTCTGGTCTGCGGGCAGCACCGGCATAACATTATTTCGAGCCCACAAGACACAGACCAGACTGAACTAAGGCAGTTTCTCTCCAATCTGCTTCAGCAAAACCAGGCCATGGCGGATCAAATTGTGGCATTAACGCATCAGGTCGCGGTACTCTTGGCCCGAGTACCAGCCGACCACTCTTCTGGCATTAACCCCCAGGCCGCAAGTGCAGCAGTTGCTAGCAGCTCTGACGTAAAAATTGCACCTCCCAAACCCTACGCTGGCGAACCGCAAGAATGTAGGGGTTTTCTCAACCAGTGTGAGGTGCAGTTCAAAATGGCCCCTGTAGGCGGACGCTCACAGAGGTATGCAAGGGAGACTGATTATAGTGAAATTAAATAAGCCTTTTATTGCGCCTGTTTCCTTAACATCAGGAAACCATCCAAACAAGGGGTAAACAAAGCTTCTATTCACTTGGGAGTATTTCTAGTGAAATACTATGCAGTTCACAAATCCCTTAGATAAGCATGTCTCCCAGCCCCAAACATATAGCATGAAATAAGCAGATATAGAAAGTCTCATAAATGAAAGTCTTATCTGTTCCTTGTGGTTTGGAGGGGAAATCTTCTCTGTCCCTGGTTCAGCTCCCTTTTCCTCAGGGTGTGTCAGCATTCAGGTTTAGAAGTTTCCCCTGTGTCTTGAAAGCAGCTCTACTGTTTCTTCTGGCAGGGCTCAAGACAAGTGTTTCCAAGTTCAGCTCAGGTGTGAGCTAAGGAGTCTCACTTCCTGTCTCAAAAGACAGGCTTTTCTAAGCAATCTAATCAGGCAGGTGGTGCTTGTTAATTGACTACCAGCAGTTAACCACCACACTGCTGGATTAGAGGCACATTACCTGAACAGGGATAACTCCCCTGTTACAGCCCCCCATCACTTCGATACTGGACATAAGAAGGTAGCCTACATTTATAACCTCCTGATGGGCAGCGCCCTGGCTTGGGCCTCCCCGGTCTGGGAGCGACGTTCTGACCTTACCCAGGATTATCCAGCCTTTAAGGCCGAGTTCCAACAAGTATTCGATTCCCCCGCACGCCGGGAGATGGCATCTGTTTCTCTCCTTCAGATCACGCAAGGGCGACGAATTGGTGACGAAGTATGCCGTGGAGTTCCGGACTCTCGCAGCCGAGACTAACTGGGGACAGGAGGCTCTCATCTCTGTATTCTGGCAAGGCTTGGCTGATCCCATCAAGGATGAACTTGCTCGCCAACCCAGGCAAGATCAATTGGAGGTTCTCATCGAACTAGCAGTCTGAGTGGATCAACGCATCCAGGTACGCCGCTCCAAGCGTCAGCGCTCTCGTTTTTTCTAATTTCCAAACTCCTTTCTTCAGTACTCCTGCGGGTACAAGTACCACCACTCCTCTTCGTCCTGCCTTGGAGCTACCTGAGCCGATGCAACTGGGGTTACAATGCATCCGCACACCTGTACGGCAATTCCGCCACGCCGGGGAATTGTGTTTCTACTGCGGATCCGCTGAGCACCTGGTTCGGGAATGTCCTCTGCGGCCGGGAAATGGGCACACCCAAGTGAGTACAGAGGGGCTCTCGCTGGGTATCATGTCTCCTCACCCCCTCCTTAAGGGAGAATTCCCTAAGAAGCTCACCATACCTGTCTTCTCCAAGAAATTCTCACCGGCTGAGAGGAATTACGACATGGGTAACAGGGAGCTCTTGGCCATGAAGATGGCTCTCCAAGAGTGGAGACATCTCCTGGAGGGGTCGAAAGAACCGTTTACTATCCTCACGGATCACCAAAACCTTCTCTACATCTAGAACGCCCGACGCCTTGGTCCACGACAGGCTCGTTGGTCTCTTTTTTTTCCAGGTTTGATTTTCACCTTTCTTAAATTCCCAGGACAAAGAACGTAAAGGCGGACGCACATTCCAGACAACATTCCTCTGAGGAGAGACCAGAGGAGTCCTTGGTGACCATTCTCCCTTGGGCGGAGTATGCAGTTAATTCTGCCAAAAATGAAGCCACCCGTGAGTCACCTTTTTTTTTATTTTTATAAATTATGGGTTTCACCCTCCCTGCTTACCCATCTCCAACATTCCTTCTGGGGTACCGGCCGTAGACTAACGCATTTCTTCTCTCCAAACAGCATGGTCCAGGATTCAAACGACCCTTCTCAACTCCTCCCACAAATCTAAACTTCAGGCCGATCGCCGCCGTCGTCCTGCGCCCAGGTAAAGGCCAGGGGATTTGGTATGGCTCTCCTCTAAAAATATCCACTTAAAGGTACCATCCCCAAAATTCGCACCTAAATTCCTCGGTCCTTTTCCTATTTTAGAACACATCAATCCTGTGGCATTTCGCCTCCAGCTACCACACAGTATGAAGATCCCCAATGTTTTTCATGTTTCTCTCTTAAACCCTTTCGTCTCCAGTCATTTCTTCCCGGACCTGACCCGCAAGCCGGATCCAGTGACCATCCAAAATAACAAAGAGTATGAGGTTCAATCTCTATTGGATTCCCGCGTGTGCAAGGGTCAACTCCAGTTCCTGGTACAATGGAAAGGTTTTGGACCCGAGGAGAGGACTTGGGTTCCTTTAAAAGACATTCACGCCCTGGCTCTTCTTAGAGCCTTCAGAAGGAGGTTTCTGGAGAAACCTTTTGAGGACTGTCCAGAGGCCGTTCCTGAAGAGGGGGGTACTGTTAGGAATCTGATTTCTCAGCACCATCCGCGCAACACACAGACTACCATCAGGGAGACTCAGGGCACGCAGCGCAACCTCCGCTTACCTGCCTCCACGGGCCATCATCTCCTCCATCGCTGCAGGGCCCCTTCCCTCGGCGGCCCCACCGCTCCTCCTCCTTCTCAGTGGCAGGCGCGGGTCTTCCGTCCCGCACGCACACGTGTGTCCTCCTCCAACACTGCTCGCGTGCACACACAGCTTACTGAGCGCACGCCAAGCATTCTCTCTTCTACTTCCACTCCTGCTATGAGGCTCCGCCCCCGTACACCACACGGGTGTAATCAGAGTGCTACCAGTGCTCACCTGGGTTGTATCAACAACACCTATCCAGAGAGGCTCCCTGCAGTCCTCCTGACCCGCCCCATCCCTGATTGGTCAGCCCAGCCTTATCTAGCATCTCTGAGCCCTCACTCATTGCTTGACATAGTCTCTGTATGGATGTGTTTATTTTGACATACAGGGTTGGTTCCTTAGGTCTGCGGGGACCACTGTAGACCACCTGAGGTCTCCTCAGACTTCCCACGGGTACAAGGCTGCCGGGTCCATAGGGGACACCTGCGGGGAAGAACCGGTGGCCCCACATCTGTGTGGACCTATAGGGACCACCCGAGGGCCCCCTGACCCCCGTGGGAACCACCCAAGGACCCTCAGACACCTGAGGGGCTGATCCAGAGACCCCCAGACACCCGCAGGCCCATCCGTGGGGACCCCATTTGGGGTTTATGGTGACCCGCGGAGACCACCTGGAGGCCCACGGCGCCTGAGAGGCACCACCCGTAGGCCTCCAGACCCTGTTTGAAACCTTTTGCTGGGCCACTGTAGGTCTATGGACACCCGCCAGGACCACCGGGGACTCCCGTGGGCGTGGAGTATTAACCCTGTATGTCAAAGAATAAATCATGTTGTATGGGGGGGCCCAGGGGGTGGGTTATGTATTATTTGTTAAATATAGTAATGTTTATTGTGGGGCTGTGTATTGTGGGGGTGGGGGAAGGGGTTATTGTCCCCAAGTCTGGGTAGGTCTCCCGGGTGTGTAGTGGGTGATGGCGGTTAGGCCACACGGGTGGGGGTAATGGGGGTATTTAGGCCTCCTGAGTGAGTGGTGAGTGAGGATGGGTTAACCCCTTAATGACTGTCGCGGTTAATAACCGCTAAGGTGATTAAGGGGTATGGGAACATTAGATTGGCTCTTTTTATTCTTGTGTATATTTTTCAACACTCGAGTGTATGGGCGGTGATGAAGATGAGGATGGCCTTCATCGTGGGTGCCGGACAAGGGTGAGTACAAAAGGTATTTATTTTATTTATTGTGATTAATGTATATTTAATGGGCAAATGCATTATTATCCATATGTGGATAATAGTAATTTTGCCCATTACTGTAGTGTATGTGTTAGGGGTCGGGTGATGTGTGTTGTATATTGCAATGTTTATTGGGGGCAATTGTCCCCAATAAACATGCTATTATGCCTTAACCCCTTCATTGCCTTAGCGGATAGCCGCTAAGGTAATGAAGCTGCTTTAATGTATTTTTATTAATAGTGTGCGGGAGCAGGGGGTCTCCTGAGCTGAACCGCATTGATTTGTGGCTCAGGGACCCCCTGCTTTCTGAGTTACAGGCCCCGGTATGGGACATCGGATGCCAGTGTCGCCGCCATCTTTATAGAGCCCACGTCGCGTCTTGGACACTATAAAGAGGGCGCCGACACTGGCATCCGATGCCCCATACATGCCTGTAACTAGGGAAGCAGGGGGTCCCTGAGCCACAAATCAATGCGCTCTGGCCCTCTGTCTCTCTGGCCCTCTGTCTCTCTGGCCCTCTGTCCTGTCTCTCTGTCCCTCTGTTCTCTGTCTCTCTCTGTCTCTTTCTCTGTCTGTCTCTCTGTCTCTCTCTGTCACCCACTCTCTCTCTGTCTTATCTTAACTGCTATATACCTACACCAAAATAACCTATACTGCTTTCTTCCAGATCTGACTCTCAAGTTTCACACGGGAGACATCGGAAGACAGGTAGGGAACACCTCCCCTCCAGTATAGTACCTTGAGGGACTGCGGATCAGGTAAGATCCCAGGCAGGATTGCTGCTTTAGAAATTGTGAATAGGGGGCATCCTGATACTGGTTAAGGGGTTCAGAAAGTGATTCACATCTGGCTTTTTTTTCCGATTAGTGAGGTCATCCGACACACACACACACACACACACACAACTATGTAACAAGGACTAATTGCAGTACAGTATAAGTATTTTATAAGTATTATAGGTAATTATAAGTAATACTGTACACAGTATTATAAGTGTAATACAATAAATAAACTGTTAAGTAAAAAACTAATCCTGTTATTAGTTCTTACTAGGAATTTATTCAATTTCTTTTTTAAGGTGCGGGGCTAGGTAGCGAGTAGATAGGCAGTGGAGTTGGAGTTGTTCTGCTCCCCAATGAAAGGGTACTGTTTAAGTTGGACAGTATGGGTTTAGTGAATGAATTGATGGCCAGCTCTCCACTAGTGGTTAGATTGCTGAGGGGTATAGTACTGCTTTGTTTATCTGGAACATTCCGTTTAGGGCCAGGCATCTTCTGGGGTGTGAAAATACCATAATTGACACTTTCTCGTTCCAAGGTGGAGTTATTCAGGAGCTGGCCCCCGAAGGTGGACGCAGAGGGCTATGTTTTCCCAGATCAACAGTGGAGCCTGAGTGTGGGGCAGGGATGGGCTTGATAAGGGAATCCCTGGCCCCAAACAACCTGGGTGTTGTATTTTTGGGCCTGAGGGTAGTGGTGTGAATTTTGGACTATAAATTCCTACAGGGGTCGCCTCGATCAGGGTGCCCAAGGTGGTTGAGGCTCCTCACCCCACACCAACCTGGAGACCCAAACCTCCTGCCGGGGGAAATGCAGCCAAGTCCACGGAAGTTGTGCATGAGTGGCGGTACTATCAGTGCCATCAAACCGGGCATCTGAAGCCAGATTGTCCCGATCTGCACCGTTCCAGCAACCCCAAGGAGCAGCGAGCAGCCATCCACAAGGTACAGCTGAGGACCCAGGCGGCGGTCTCTACACCATCTACAGCCAGCACAGCAGAGGAGACAGACGGGTATCAAGTTGCAGCAATCAGGCTGCAGGTCAATGATGTTCGGAGGAAGTATTTGCATCCAGTGACCATCGGAGATCGCCAGGCAGCCGGTCTGATTGACTCCGGTGCCACCATTACTCCGGTGCGACCAGATATGGTTAGCCCAGAGGATCTGCTCCCAGGAAAAAGTATGCAGGTCACTATGCCAGACGGGTGACCTAGGTCAATCAAGGTCGCCCAGGTGTTTCTCGACTGGGGTGCCGGTCGAGGAGTGAGAGATGTGGGTGTCTTGCCAGGGTTGGATACCAAGGTGCTACTTGGTAACGACTGAGGACACCTCATCTGTTCTTTTGTGGAAGAAGATGCTCCTGTGGCTGCGGTCACAAGGAGCCAAAGTCGGGCACTTGCCCAGGCAGGTGAGCCTTTGGTACCCCTGCCCACTGAGAAAATCACCGTCGCCTTGCATTTGGGAGCAGCGAATCCTGTGGTCCCTGTGGAGACCGGGCAGGTAAGCCAGACCGAGTTAGATAAGTGTCCTGACCTCCCTTCCAAGATATTGCATGCACAGTTAAAGATAATTTATATTATAGACGTATGTGACAGTTACAGACCAGATTAAAATGTGAGACTTAGAGACAGCCTTAGATTTGAAAGAACTTAAACTGGTGGTGGATGTGAGAGTCTCCGGTAGGTTGTTCCAGTTTTGGGCTGCACAGTAAGAGAAGGAGGAACGGCCGGATACTTTGTTGAGCCTTGGGACCATGAATAGTGTTTTGGAGTCTGATCTCAGATGATAGGTGCTGCAAGTGGTAGGGGTGAGGAGCTTGTTCAGATAGCTGGGTAGCTTGCCCATAAAGAATTTAAAGGTAAGACAGGGAAAGTGAACTTTGCGCCTAGACTCTAATGATGACCAATCTAGTTCTTTGAGCATTTCGCAGTGATGTGTGTTATAGTTGCATTGGAGAACAAAACGACAAATTGAGTTGGCCCCAGGTATAAGTACTCACAAATCCCCAGCAGCTCTCCCCAAAGCGTGCAGCTGTATCCAGGTCAGGAGAATCCAACGCAGTATGTGTGCAGCTCACAGCAGGGAAAATGAAAGAGAAGCAGGTCTGGAAAAAACATACTCTAATGGGAAGCCATAAAATAGAGGAATGCCTTGACGTGGCAAGCAGGCTTACAAATGCTTCGGACAAAGGGTTTAACAAAATACCCTTTTTCATTAGATTATTATTTTATTTTAGCCTAATTGGCAGGAGCGCAGGAATCGTTCTTTTTATTTATACATCATTTCCAACACAGGTCTCACCATGGATCCTGCGAAGGTAAAGGCAGTTCTGGATTGGCCTCGTCCCACTACCCTCAAAGCCGTGCAGCGCTTCCTGGGGTTTGCGAACTACTACCGCAGGTTCATTCAAAATTTCTCCTCTGCGGTAGCTCCCATCACAGCTTTAACTAAGAAAGGTGCGGATCCCGTTTCATAGTCACCGGCAGCTACCCAGGCTTTCGATCACCTGAAAACCGCCTTCATTTCTGCACCTATCCTCATACATCCGGATCCCAAGCTACCGTTCATCTTGGAGGCAGATGCGTCAGACGTCGGGGCCGGTGCTATTCTCTCCCAGAGAAGGAAACCTCAAGGCAGACTCCACCCCTGTGCCTTTTTCTCGAAAAAAAAAATTCCAGCGGAAAAAAATTATGACGTGGGTAACCGGGAACTCCTAGCAATCAAGTTAGCCCTGGAGGAATGGAGACATCTGTTGGAAGGCACAGAGAACGAAGAGAAAAAAAGGGGGAGCAAAGGATTAGAGGAGATTGACCTATATTAACAGTACTAAGATGACTTCATAGCATATCTAGCTGTTTAATAAAGGTGTGGTGATGAAATGACAGTAGTTTGTAGTCAAATACTCACACGGCCCTGTGTGAGCACATATGTGTAAAGGTATCTTGCTTCTGGTAGCTACTTCTTAGCCCAAAAGACTGATAATGTTCAGATGGAAATGGAGGGGGGGGGGGTTAGAATAATACTCATAAATAACTTACACGGCCATGTGTAAGCTCAATCCTGGGAGAGAATAATATGGGGTTGCCTCTGATGGACCCG
The DNA here is from genome assembly GCA_036426205.1 of Ascaphus truei. Lineage (NCBI taxonomy): Eukaryota > Metazoa > Chordata > Amphibia > Anura > Ascaphidae > Ascaphus > Ascaphus truei. The sequence goes on from WSYH01003043.1 coordinate 24,869, forward strand.
TCCGTGGTGCTTCCCGTGGCAACGTGTAATCAGCTGCTGGCGGGCAGAGTATTGGCTGGCGGTTCCCCTTCCCTCACACGTTCCAATCCTCCCCCCCTCCCCGATTCAGGAAACGAGGATGTGTGGGGTGAAATGATAGCAGGGCGTCAGTGACAGTCTTCAGTCAAAATGAAAGTTTTATTAAACATATAAACAGAAAAAAACTCACAAAATGAAGTTTAAAACACCCCGTGGCACTCCTATCAGCGTGGCTGCAGGTCGCCTTCCAGCTACGCTGTCTTCCGTGTCCGGATTCAGAAGGCACAGAGAACCTGGTCACTATTCTCACCGACCACAAGAACTTGCTCTATATCGAGGGCGCTCTACGCTTAGGGGCTCGTCAAGCCCGGTGGTTCTTTATCTTTTCTCATTTCAATTTTATTATCTCTTTTCTTCCGGGTTCTAAAAATGTCAAAGCCAATGCTCTTTCCCGTCAGTTCCTGGTAGACAACAAAACCGAGGATCAGCAGGAACCTATTCTTCCCTCCAAATATATACTTTCTGCCAACACTTTTGATGCCTTGAGAGACATTGTACAAGACCAGTCTTACATTCCTTTGGATCTCGTAGTTCCTGATGGGCGTTTGTTTACCTCACCACCTCATCAGAAGAAGGTCCTTGAATGGAGTCACTCTAAGTCTTCAGGACATCCAGGTACTAGTACGACCACCGACCTCGTGGAACGGACCTTTTGGTGGCCCGGCATGCAAAAGGACATCAAAGAATTAGTTGCTGCATGCTCGATATGTGCTTGGAATAAGACTCCCCGGGATAAACCACCAGGACTCCTTCGACCGCTTCCCATCCCGGACTGTCCATGGACACACTTATCCATGGACTTCATAGTCGAACTGCCGGTATCGAAAGGGATGAACACCATCTTGGTTGTGGTAGACCGCTTTTCCAAGCAGTCTCACTTTATTCCGTTAAAAGGTCTACCCAACTCTCCCAAATTGGCAGACATCTTTATCAAATAAATCTTTCGCCTCCATGGGGTACCATTGGCCGTAGTCTCTGATAAAGGTTCACAGTTCATATCCAAGTTCTGGTGCTCCTTCTGCCAGCAACTAGGAATAGCGTTTTTCTTCGGGTTATCATCCCCAAACCAACGGTCAGACTGAGCGAACCAACCAGTCTCTGGAACAATACATCCAGTGTTTCATCTCGGACACTCAGGACGACTGGTCTGACCTCTTTCCCTGGGCTGAGTTTGCGCATAATAATTTGCGTAATTAATCCACCATGGAGTCGCCCTTTTTCATTAATTATGGGTTTCACCCATTACTTCTACCCATCACTATACCCACTTCCGGAGTACCAGCAGCAGATGACAGAATTCTTAGTCTTCAAAATTTGTGGAAAGGGATCCAGGAGAACCTCAAGAAGGCAACTACCAGACAAAAGGCGCAGGCAGACCGTCACCGAAGGAAGATCCAAGAGATCAACCCAGGAGACAGGGTGTGGTTGTCCTCTAATAATGTCAGGCTCAAGGTCCCTACACTGAAACTGGCATCTAGGTTCATCGGACCATATAGCATCTCGGAAAAAGTCAACCCAGTGGCATACCGGCTACGCCTACCTCCTTCTACTGTATGAGGATCCCCTCTGTTTTTCATGTGTCCCTGCTGAAACCAGCTGTTCGGGATCCTCGCTTTCCCGATCCCTCCTCTTCTATGCATCTGTTCTTGTACACGGCCAACAAGAGTACGAGGTCCAGTCTATCTTGGACTCCAGAATTTCAAGGGGATCTGTCCAGTATCTTGTGCACTTGAAGGGTTTTGGAACCGAGGAACGATCCTGGGTTCCTCACCACCATCTTCACGCTCCAAGGCTTGTTTGCATCTTCCGTGCCAAGTACCCTCACAAGCCTTTCCTGAGATGCTTGGAGGTCACTCCTGAAGGGGGTGGGGGGTAGTGTAAGGATCTGTGAGTCTTGCTACCCTCTGCACGCTTTCTGCTTACCTCGGCCCGCTACTGGGTGCTCCGCTTCCCCCACCTCTTGCGGCACGTCACCTGGGCCATCTACCAACCACCGTCATGAGCAAGGTTTAATGCTGGCTCCTCTGGTCCCACCTCCGGGTTGTGCCGACGTGGGGACGTCATCGGTGCGCCACGTAAGTGCGGGACACGTGCTCTAGACGCACAGGTAACACATCATCAATCCCGTCAGTAAACCTTCCCACACCTGTCTACTGCTCCTTTTCAGCCAATCACATGAGGCGCTCCTGACGTGCCCCCTGTCGCCTTGTTCTCATTGGTCCCAGTATGCCTTATATGCTCAGCCGTCCCACTGGTTCATCAGCTGAGCATAAACCTTCCTACGTGCGAAGTGTTCACTGCTGTCTTGCCTCCACAGTCTTGCCGTGCTTCCTGATCTCTGCTCCTGACCTTAGCTATTCCTCCAGACTCTGCTCTTCTGTTCTCCTGACCCCGGCTGCCAACGACGATCCGCACCTCTCCATCCCGACCTCTGCAACGTACCTCGACAATCTGCTCCTCTCCAGTACTGACCTTGGCAAAGTACCATGACGATCCACCTCTCTCCAATCCCGACCACGGCTGAGTACCTCCTAAGATCTGCTACTCTCCAACACCGACCTGGGCAAGGATTACTGACCATGTAGACCTATCTACACTCCAGACGCGCCAACGCGACTGTGGGTTGGTGTAATCAAATCCCCACCTCGGCCTAGCGGTCACGCCTTGTTTGTGGTGAGCACTCCGTTACAAGGACATACCATACAAATATGTTAAAAGCATATTTCCTGAGTGAGCCATCAGTGCTGGCTATCTGTAGTCCATTGATGGGGGACCCAGTGAGCCAAGCTCTGCCCGATCTCCTAGGGAAGGCTAGGAAGGGGGGAACCATAGCGCAGGTAGAGATAGGTCCCCAGCTCGAGGCACCCCAGTGGGTGCAGGCACGAGCCATGTTAGAGCAATATAAGGTCCTGTTCACGGATAGGCCGGGCAGGACCCATATTACTGATCACCCAGTCCACACCGGGGATCAGAGACCTCCTCTGCATAAGAATGCCTATCGGGTATCTGCAGAGGTAAAGAGCAACATAGAGGAGGCGGTAAAAGAGATGATGGCCCTATGGGTAATTATACCATCTCAGAGTCCTTGGGCTTCACTGGTAGTCCTGGTACTTAAGAAGGACGGGACCTCTCGGTTCCATGTGGACTACCGTCAGCTCAACGCTCAGACAGTGTCGGATGCCTATCCCATGCCCCGCTTAGACGAGCTGTTAGATGAGCTAGCGAGGGCAAGATATCTGACTACCATGAATTTGTCCAGGGGGTACTGGCAAATCCCTCTGACCCAGGAGGCGCAGGAGTCAGCTTTTATCACTCTGAGTGGCATATATGAATTTTTAGTTATGCCATTCGGGATGAAGAATGCCCCGGCTACCTTCCAATGCCTGGTCAGTAGGTTACTGGAAGGCATGCAAAGCTTTGCAGGGGCATACCTGGAGGATATAGCTGTGTTCAGTAATTCCTAGGAATCACATCTAGTGCATGTAGCAGCGGTGCTAAAAAGGATTAGGGAAGCCGGACTGACACTCAAACCATCTAAGTCAGGGGTGTGCAAAGTTCTAAGCCTTCGCCCCCATGCCTGCTTACCTCCCGGCTCACGCCACCCCCTCCTCCTCGGCTCCGGCATCAAATGACGTTGTGGGGTCATGCGACGCACTGTTACCATGGCAACGCGATGTCGCGTGACTCTCATTTGATGCCGGTTACCATGGCGACGCATCGCCAAAGCTCAAGTTGGTGAAGCTGCAGAGGCCTCCCGCCGTCCCCTCGGCATTTCATTTAAATGCAAGTCTGCATAGAGTCCGTAGTTCAAAGGGGAGACGGGATGTTGAGAGGTGTTGGGGTGCTAAGGAGATGGGGCAGGGCAGAGTACTAGGTCCAGAGAACAGAGACCCCCTGCAAGGAGGACCCTCTGGTCTGCCAGACTTAGTGGAGCCTGCCCAGTAGGTGGCAATGGGTTGACTGGGGGAACCGGCAGAATGTCGGCGCGTTTCCCATTGGTCAATTCATATGTCTCGCCCATGGGGCATTCGGTGCCGGCTTGGCACGCCCCCTCCTCTGACGTCAGCCAAGAGACAAGCCTCTGTTTCTATTGGCTAGTAGGATAGGGTTCCCACACTCTGGTCGCTCCTCCTACCTCCATGCTAAGGATAGCTTAGCAGAGAGTATGTAAGGAGATGGTCGAAGCAGAGAACCAAACCATCCAGTGACGTGTCGATGAAGCTAGGACGGGCTTTTCAAAGTTGCTCTGTTGCAAATAGCAGAGCAACCGGCTTCTTTTTAAAGCTCAGAAAGTCGGCCTCGCAAAGACTAAGTTCTGTCTATTGCACCCAAGTTCTACAAATCAAATGTAGCGGTCGCAGCTAGGAACTGAAGCCGAAAAGAGGACCAGGAGAACCGGGGGTATATCCTGGTCAGGGTAAGCTCATCCAAGCGGGCGCCCTGCCACTAGGGAAGCCTAGATTTTTCCCCCAGACCCCCAGTAAGTGTGCATTTCTCTGTCTATTGTGTAATTCTTCTTGTTGTATGCGGGTTTACCGAAATAAACTACATTTTGTATCTACTACCTTGTTTTGCCTAATGTATGATCCCGGTACAAATATAAAAGGTGTAAAAAGACCTGGTCTCCTGTGACAGTATGTTTTTGTAATCCTTTTTCTGTAATCTAAGCACTGTATTTTTATATACATATTAAAACATTTAATAATTGATGCTTTGGGGCTCTGAATGAACTGTTGCACGCTCTGGAAAGAGTATTTACATTTTCTGACACATTTTACCACAACAGATTTTTGTGTGTTAAGTGTATAGTTTTTCTATTATAAACAGGGACTTGAGACCCTGGCAGATATTAATTTTACATATTTTATTTGCACATTTCTTGGATGGAGGCTGCATATAGATATGATTGCAATTGAGAAAGGAGTTAATATTAACTCATTGAAAGTACCTTGCAGAGTAGAAATGTGAGTTGGCTAGAGTAGCTGTGTGTATTAACCCTGGTTGCATATCAAAGTCACGTGCTCACTTGTGTACTGTTCGTGACAGGTGGTATATGGGGATGGAGTTAGGAGAGATATTGTCCATTTGAGGGACCTTTGCGAAGGTGAAAAGCGGGACTGCTTGCAAACTGTGTATTAACGCATGTCCCATATGCAGGTCACGTCCTTGCAGATGGGCCGTACGTAACAATATATATATATATATATATATATATATATATATATATATAAGATAAAGGCTGGGTGCACACAATCAAATAAATAAAATAAACTAAGTATACTTATCAATAGTCCGGGTGCTTGCAGCTGGACAGGGAACACCAACCAGTCCCAAAAGTATGCAGGAAAGTAGATCCGCAGCACTCACAGGTTTGAAAAAATAGATTTTTATTCAAAAAGTCATCAGACAGTCAACAGACCCCCAGAGCGACGTACGTTTCAGACTCCTAGGTCTTTTCTCAAGCAGAGCTTGACGCGCGTTACCATGACGACACGTCACGACCCCGCGGTGTCATTTGATGCCGCATTGTCATGGTGACTTGACCAGAAGCCAGCTGAATTCCGGTAAGTTGGGGTTGCAGAGGCCTCACGCGGTCCCCCAGCATTTAATTGAAATGCCTCAGGGAAGAGCACGGGGGCTTTGCAACTACCGCGCCCCCCCCAAAAAAATCCCCCCAGTTTGAACACCCCTGTCTTAGCATGTGGATCTGTGCAGAGGGGAGCAGCTCTCGGGGAACCCCAGCAGGCGTCCGCCTTTGGGGCGACGCAGATGTAGACTGAAGTGGTTCAGATTGAATGCAGCTGTGGTTCCAAAGTGCTTTGTCCTCCTGGGTCATATCAGTTCCTATCACTGGGTTCTGCCTCATGGTTACGAGCACAACCAGCCGTCGAACGCTATGGCCCTCCCCATCAACCAATCGGACCAGAGCACCTCACCTCCTCAACCAATCATTCTTAAGAACCTCCCCCTCTGCTCAAAATTATCTATGGCTGGAGTACTGGGTCCTGGCTTTGAAGGGTCTGTTTAGGGCCCCCAAAGACCTAGGGCTGACCCCGTGTTGCAGCGCCTATATAAGAAGTATCAATTGCTTGGAAGCTATCCTACATTGACACAGACACTTCAAGTGCACTCTACCTGATTCACTGTGCTCAGTGTTATAGGGTGTAATGTGTGTTGAGGTGCCCTCCAGCACTTAATGTATATTGTCAAAAATGCAAAACACTGCAAACAAAATACTTACAGTCAGTGATGCCTGAAGCTATGGGTAGGGGGGTGGGGGAAGGCTTTTCTGGGTGGTTAAAAAGCATAACTCGCAAGGTCTCCGTCCAATCTGGAAGAGTTTGGTGTCCTGTTACCAAACTGCACATTATTCCCCTGTGTGTGTGTGTGTAATGTGTGAAACAGGAGCTTGGCAGGAGGAAGACGAAGGTTAGAACTCCCACCAGCAGAAAGTCCAGGTAAGAACACCTCGTTGTACCTATAAGTAGGTATTGTCCCTGGTTTCCTGGGGAGGTATACACTGGAATCTCCCATCAGCAAAACTAGGGCAGAACCTGAGCCACAGAATTGAAGGAGTAACTGAGTGGTAATGTCACTTCTTCTGAAGTGGGACAACCCCCGCTTGTATCCCAGTGTCAGCTCTCCTTGGGCAAGTCAGTTTTCACTCGAAAATTAGATTGTAAGCTCTTCGGGGCAGGGAATCCTTGTACAGTGCTGCAGACACTGTCTGTGCTATATTGGAAGAACCTAATTATTATTATTAATAATAATAATAATAATAATAATTAAAAAAAGGAAAACTCAACATGCACTGGTTTTGCCCAACCTTTGCACCTACACAAAGACCCTTATATAGTGTTGTCAACCAAGAAAATGTACTAGGAAATGTATTTGTTTTTCAAGGAGAAATGTAAATAATGATACATTCTTCATAGAATATTAACCCCTACCTGCCAGAGAGGAATGCGTGGCAAACCCCCTCTGGCAGCAGGGGGGTTAATGCTTTCGTTGGTTTATTGTTGAATATTGATGCTTATAAATGCTGCGTTTACACAGATCATCTCATATCTAGGGCATTACAGAGATAAGAGCACCAGACAATAGTACTAGGTAATACTTAGTGGTGATTTTAATCTTAGAGTTATGTTGGGAGACACACAGACAGTTGTACGTGTATTAGGTGTCTAGAGCACGTAATACAGAGCAGAAATGCATATAGAGAGGGGTGAAGTGTTTATATTTTTTAGCTTGCTGAAATGCTAATTTTGAGATTTGGGGTATCAGAGAACTCTTGAAGATGGGAGCCCAGGAGGTTGGGGGCATTAAATAAAACCTGCTCCATATGTGAGATGGTTGTAGAGACAAATGGGGCAGAAATGAGACTGCATTGTTTAGAGCAAAAGGCTTGAACTCCCATTGCTAAACTTAGGCTGAGCTTATACTCCGTGCTGCTGTACTCGTGTGTGAACGGGCGGCAAAAACAAATTGCAGACTCCCTATGAGGCCACCCTTATTGCTCGCACGCGTGCACACGACGTCGGGACCGCGTTTTTAAAAGACGAGGACTTTTGGCGCAGCGGCTGAGCGATGGCCACGTCACGGCAGCGGTCCAGCCAATGAGGGCAAACCAGCGGTGTGATGTCACGGCCGCGCCCCCGATCGCCTGAACACCGCTTTCCAGGAGAGTTTACAGATCGCTCGTGCTAGAGCCGTGCTGCACGCCATGCGCTCGTACTCTCGCAAGCAAGCGGAGTGCATCATCCCCGCGTCACACATTAAAAATCCTAGCCTGAAACGTTTATTTACTCACAGTGACTCCCTCACTCAACTACTTGTTTAATTATACAATGATAAGCTATAGGGCACGTTGAACTTTAAGGGCCTTATTCAGTACACTCCCAGGCGGGGGTTGGCTGTTTTAGTCTGAAAACCCCACATTGATGTCAGTGGAGGGTTTGGCCCGAAAATGGTGGCTGCTTCAAAGTATAAGCCCCGAAGAGGAATTTGCATCAAAGATAGACAGACATATTTAAAAAAAAAAAAAAAATATATTATTATTATTATTATAATATAACTACATTGATTGAATAATTGTATCAAAATGAATACAAGGAGCCCACATCTTTTTGCATCTCTCGGTATTATTATTCCTGGATAGATGATAGAGAGATTAATATAACGATAGATAAATCTGTTTATCTATAACGATCTTTAATGTTTATACCACCAACATATTCTGCAACACAGTACAATGTGGGAGGGAAGACAATAACAGTGTGTAAAAAAAATAATCATATGTGTTGGTAAACTGATCCAAGGGGAAGGGGGTCCCTGCTCCGAGCATCGTGCAATGTAACATCAGCTATCTACAGATGTGGCCACCCAGACTCATTGTTACTAGTGATAACACAACATTTGCCACTAGGGTTCAGAATATCACATTTCCAGAGCATTCAACGCAAGTTTTCGTGCTGAATATTTATCAAATATTTTTCCGCCCCCCCCCCCAAAAAAAATACATGGATATACGTCTCATTTTCAAGCATGTCCTGGGTACAGAATATGGTGATCACAGCATATCCTATCTATATATGACCTGTGTATTTATGGGGGCTGTGCAGGTAACATGTCTGAGATTACATCAGTGACGATACTATGGGAAAGCTGAGACTTTGGGGGAGATGTATACAATGCCCTAAGCGAGTCAGGACGAGCAGAGGCGTGCAGAGCACAGAATACTGCACTGAAATGCTGCCTGAAAAGAGTAAAAACAAGGATGGGTAACGGTATTAGGGCCAGCGCCACAAAGCTGGGAATAGGACACAAAGGGACCCTGCGTAGCAGCCGCTGCCGGCCGTTTCGCCAATAAGGTAAGTTGACTTAGAGGGTTTTAACGGTTAGGGTAGGGGGTTAAGGATATGAGGTTTTAGAGTAAGGGGTTAGATTTTTAGGATAGGGAATTAGGATAAGGGGTTTTAATGTAGGGGGTAGCGTTAGTATTAAGGGCTTTTAGGGTAAGGTTAGGGGCTACCGTGGAGGCGAAACTGCCAGTGGCGAGATGTTCCTGTGGCGAGGTGAGTGATGGCTAAACGCCGCCGGTGACTTGGTTAAGGCAAAACGACCGCAACCAAATTTCTAGCCCACACAAAGCTCCGTTAAGTAACTTATCGGTACGTTAACCGCAGTTAACGTCATGTTACTACATCTCTACAAAGGCTAATAATGTCATGTTATGTAAGAGGACGTGTGCAGAGGTATGCAATGGAGACTGTTTTAAGGTGAAATTAAAATAAGGCTTTATTGCGCCTGTCCCTTTTAACACAGCAAAACATATGAAAACAACAAACAAACAAACAACAAACCCCTATCCCTGTGTAAGGGCTAACTTACTTCCCCAGTCCCTTTCTCCAGGGCTGGGGGGATAATCCCATTACCACCCTATTCCCCAAAGTCTTGAGAAACCTTAAAGCAGGTGGCCCTTCATGTCAGTCTCTGGTAGGTTCCTGAGTCCCCTGTGTCAGGGAATATAGGTCTTTGGGTGTCTTGATCTCAGCAGAGCCTTTCTGCTCAAGACCCCTTTCCTCTTGTCAGAACCCTTGTGTACTGAGGAAAATCTCCCCCCTGTTTCTGGGAACAGGCTTTTTCTAACAAACCTCTAATCAGCCAGGTGAAGTTGGTTAACTGCTGGATCCAATTAACCAACACACTGCTGTATTAGTGGCATATTCTGAACAGGGATAAATTCCCTGTTACATACCTCCCCTGTTTGTGGGAAGCTCGGGCTTGCCACGGCCAAGGCCCATTTTTCCACTTTCATTCAAGATCATTCTGTGACTTGAATGAGAGTGGATGGAGGAAGAGAACCGTCAGTCCTGCTGGGATTGGAGCCCTTTCTCCAGTTTATTCGTGTCTCCTCCCGAAGGTGTTTGAGCTCAGCACTCCTCAGTCGCTCGAGGAGGACTTTTTCCAAGTATAGTCTTTTTTCTGAGTGCATGGTCATGAGATTTCCCTTGTATCGGGCGCTCATCTTTTTGTAGCTAGACTGTATGGCGACAGTTGCAGAGCGGTTAAGAATAGCCCTTTGAGTTTTCCGCTCTTGAAGCTGTCTTTCTGCACTTTCTCCACTCAACAGAGTTGCCAGTTCAGCTTCACCTCCATCTTCTCTGCTTCACCAGCTAAGGATTTTTCTGGGTTTGATTCGGCACGTATACCTTTTTGTGTTGCCTGTTGGCCAGTTGAAGGTTTTGCTAGTGCTTGCTTAGGTGGTTTAGACTTTGCAACCTTGTTATTCAGATGAGCGGTGTTCCCAGCTCGCACTGTATCCTTTTTTCTATGGGTTTTTGTGGCTGTGGGATACTGATGCTTGGTCAGGGTCAATACTTGTCCTTGTAGTACTGTCATCTCATCAGCAAGAGATCCCTGGTTTTTGAGAGCATCTTGCAAATCTCTTCTCAGGGAATTTATCTCCTCACCGTACTTTCTCTGAGCTTGCTTCCACATTTTCATTGCATTGTGAAGCACTGTGAATTTCTTTGCTCGGGCCACAGTTACTTGTCTCAGTTTCTGGACCTTCTGCTCCCTTTTGTGCCGAGTCACCTGGGTTCTAAGCTTGGCCTCTAGCGATGCTTTGGTGACGGCAACTGCTGATATCTTGGTGTGAGGCATCCAGTGCTGTGCATAGTGTATGAACCTCCTTCTGGGATATGTTCACCTCTGTCCGGACACTGTTGACCTCCTGGTGTGTGGCATTCAGTTCTATGCAGAGAGTCTGAGCCTCATTCTGAGAGACTGTAATATCCTTCAGTGCCAACTCATACTTCTGCTTCAGATTAGCAATCATTCTATTGGATTGACTCTGCTTTTCAACCATGGCGGTAATAGTAGTGTTTGCAGCATCTACTGTAGCTCAGACTTGAGATCGTCCAATTCTGTCCTGGCCAAAGAGTACATCGTGAGCACCGTCTTCTGTAGCTTCACATTATTTTTCAGTAGCTCTGTGTAATCATCTTTCTTCAGTTTCAATTGTTCACGTGTCAGACTACAGTCATGCCTGGCAATTTTCAGGGCATCTTCAGGGCTGGTCAATGGATCGTCACTCATTGGTTCCGGCCCCGCTTCCCTGGTATGGTTGGTTGAGGGTTTCTCACTATTAGCACCGGACAGACACTTCTTTGGGGTACACGACTTCTGCCTTGGGCCCTCTGGATATTCGGTCATCCGCGGGATGAATTCTCTATTTTCTGTAGGCTACAGGGCATCTCGGACCCCCTTTCCTCCACGGGATCTGCAGATGTGTCTGTTCCTTCCACGGTAAGTGAAGACCTTTTTTTTTTCTTTTTTTTCCGCCTTTTTGTTTTTGACGACTCTGTCCCATCAGGGATACTGGGGTCTCCGTCTTTATTTGAAACTTCAGCAGCTTCACTGTATCCGCCATGTTTTCCTTGCAGTTGCGTTAGGTGGCGTAAATATTCAGCGATCTGCTGTTCCCGCTCTTCCTCCTGCCAATCACATTCGTCATCATAGAGAGCGGTCTTTTCAGTTCGTACCGAGTTCAGGCACCCCCACCATTCTTGGGTTGTTTTGTGGGTGTGATTCGGTTCGGGTTCCCTGTTACAGATGTCTTCCTCCTTATCGGACTGGAAGGGCCACTCTTCCGTGGGGTAGGGTTCATTACAGGAACGCCGCATCTTGTCCTCCATTTTTAGGCTATCAGGTGTATTTTTATTCCCGACCTCAGGAGGCGCTATTGCAACTGTTGTCACTGTATTTGCTAGAACCCCAAATTGTGGTAGTCCTACAGGTGGGCATATTTTGCTTGTAGAGGTCGCAGCTCTCACAGGCATCTATGTAGACTTTTTCTTTACTTGGGTAAGTTTTACAATATTAGCAGTACTGTGCATGCATGCACTCTCTTCGTCTGAATAAGGCCTGAAGGGACACTGCTCCGTGTGGTGGGGTTCTTTACACCAGGAACACATTTTCTTCCCCATTTTTACAGAGTCTGTATTTGACTTCAGCTGGGCGGCCATTTTAAATTCTCAGAATCAGTACCTTGCGTCGGTCACCGTCTGTAAAAGTTTCCCTGCTTCAGCACAGTCTTGCATCAATATTCACACTTTTCTGCATATACTCCATTCACAGCTGGTAGTCCTATGAGGTGTGGCAGCCTTTACTTACAGAATCAGTACCGCTGGTGGGTCACTGTCTGTATTCACTGCTTCAGCGCAAATTTTTTTTTTTTTTAAAGAAAACAATAAACAAAGCCTAGCTCCTCTGGAGCGCTAACTCACTTCTTGAACCCTGACTACGGCTGGAAGGCAAAGCCCCTTTTTCAACAACCATATTACACATCATTGTGATAGGCAAGTAACGTTTACCTGCTTCAGCAGTCTCTCTCTCTCTCCTCTTGGGATTGGTGAAAAGAGCCCATTTGTGGTTTTTTGGCTTTCTTCAGTGCAGTGTAGATTTCCTGCCTGGATGTGTATCCCTTTAATTCTGGTCTCTGCTGCATGTGATTCTTTGCTTTGTTGCTCAGGCTGTTTTCAGGAACTATGCAGGCAAAAGCACAAAAAATCTCACAGGCAATCTCCGGGGCCCCTTTTAACTTCAAGGGACACCTCTCATCCCAACTTCTGACACCATATGTAAGAGATGTGTGCAGAGGTATGCAATGGAGACTGTTTTAAGGTGAAATTAAAATAAGGCTTTATTGCGCCTGTCCCTTTTAACACAGCAAAACACATGAAAACAACAAACGCCTATCCCTGTTTAAGGGCTAATTTACTTCCCCAGTCCCTTTCTCCAGGGCTGGAGGGATAATCCCATTACCACCCTATTCCCCAAAGTCTCAAGAGATACCTTAAAGCAGGTGGCCCTTCATGTCAGTCTCTGGTAGGTTCCTGAGTCCCCTGTGTCAGGGAATATAGGTCTTTGGGTGTCTTGATCTCAGCAGAGCCTTTCTGCTCTTTCCTCTGGTCAGCACCCTTGTGTACTGAGGAAAATCTACTTCCTGTTTCTGGGAACAGGCTTTTTCTAACAAACCTCTAATCAGCCAGGTGAAGTTGGTTAACTGCTGGATCCAATTAACCAACACACTGCTGTATTAGTGGCATATTCTGAACAGGGATAAATTCCCTGTTACATGTTAAGTCATGTTTCCTCCCGGGAATGAGCATTGTGCCAACTAGAACGGCGTTAGTGATAATAATAGCGCACATCAACTCAATTCCATACAGCTTAACGCAGGGACTTAATGTGACAGTAGTTTGGTCATACCTAAACTTGGCTTTACTCCCACCTAGTAATATAGGTGGCCGGTGCTTCCAGGGTTAATTGTATCCCTATAATATATATAATTCTCCGCTAGGACCACTCCACTATATGATAAATATACTGATAGTGCAGCTTCCCTTACCAGGGATAAGGGACTAGTACCCGTGCTCACTGGCACACATCATGAAGTACAAAGATTGTCCCATAGAAAGCTGACATGGAGCATGAGAAAACAGGAATAACTCACTGTTTGGTTCCAAGGTCCTTCAGTGTGGTCCTGGTCGCGGGTTCCAAACGGCGTGCTGATCCGCCCAGCAGGGGGAACAAACAAAAATGGAGAAGAGGCAGCGCACTGCCAAAAAGCAGGAGGAGGCTCACAAGTAAAATAAAAGTTATTTATTCAATGAATGGATCATGGCTAACCCCTAGAAAAGCAGCAATACAACGCACCTACGCGTTTCGGACCGTGTGCCCTTTATCAAGGTGTCCCACCCAGTCCCTGAAATAGAGCTGCATGGGCGTAACATCACAGTCACACCCTCCAACTGTACCGATTTGGCTTGAACTGTTCCGTTTTAGCAGGCTCTGTACCGGCCCCCAAGCACTGTACTTGCTGTACTTGCTTGGACTAGGTTTTGCTGCTGTATGCTCATCGCTGAGACCACTGGCCAATCGGAATCTTCGGCGATGCTGATTGGTTGGCCGCGCGGCTTTGCCACATGGCCAGCCTATCATCGTTGCTGAAGATTCTGATTGGCCAGTGGTTGCAGATAGCGTGCAGCAGTAGCAGCGGGAAAAGCAGCAGTCCCTGGACTCTCCGAGGTCCTTATATGTGCGGGGCCCCCACTGCTCCCTCAGCAGGCTCATTCTGCAGTCGCAAGGCGCTTCCTTATGAAGGGAAAGTAAGGAGCGGCTGCCACGTGATGTGGGCTATTATAGTAGTGGGGTGGGGGATTATTATGTTAGTGGGGTAGGGGTAATTTTATTAGTGGGGTGCAGGTTAATACATTAGTGGGGTAGAAGTATATTAAGGGTGTAGGATATACACCCCTAACCACATGCAGCACTTATCACCTGAGATCTGACACCGAAAGACTGTTCATGGTCCCAAGGCTCAGCAAAGTATCCGGCCGCTCCTCCTTCTCTTACCGTGCACCCCAAAACTGGAACAGTCTACCGGAGACTCTCACATCCACCACCAGTCTAAGTTCTTTCAAATCTAAGGCTGTCTCACATTTTAATCTGGTCTGTAACTGTTACATACGCCTATAATATAAATTATCTCTAACTGTGCATGCAATGTCTTGTATATAATGTATACCCTGCTCATTTATGTAACTATGTATTTGTAACCATGTATTATTTGTCATCTTAACTCTGTGCCCAGGACATACTTGAAAACGAGAGGTAACTGTCAATGTATTACTTCCTGGTAAAACATTATAAAAATAAATAAATATATGTGGGGATCTATATGAGGGGTGTGAGTGTATATACTGTATGAGGGCTGTGGGAATATACACCATGTTCAGTAAAAAAGGACCCCCATCTCTCTCGCCCTCCCACACCCCCAGTTCTCTAGTCCTCCCACACACCTACCTCTCTTGCCCTCCCACACCCCACCTCTCTCGCCCTCGCACACCCCCAGTTCTCTAGTCCTCCCACACCCCTACCTCTCTTGCCCTCCCACACCCCCAGCTCTCTCGCTTCCCACACCCCCACCTCTCTCGCCCTCCCACACCCCAACTTCTCTCACCCTCCCACACCCCCAGCTCTCTCTCCCTCCCACACCCCCATAGTGCTTGCTTAGGTGGTTTAGACTTTGCAACCTTGTTTTTCAGATGAGCGGTGTTCCCAGCTCTCACTGTACCCTTTTTTCTACGGGTTTTTGTGGCTGTGGGATACTGATGCTTGGTCAGGGTCAATACTTGTCTTTGTAGTACTGTCATCTCATCAGCAAGAGATCCCTGGTTTTTGAGGGCATCTTGCAAATCTCTTCTCAGGGAATTTATCTCCTCACCGTAATTTCTCTGAGCTTGATTCCACATATTCATTGTATTGTGAAGCACTGTGAATTTCTTTGCTCGGGCCACAGTTACTTGTCTCATTTTCTGGACCTTCTTGTGCTCCCTCTTGTGCCGAGTCACCTGGGCTCTAAGTTTGGCCTCTAGTGATGCTTTGGTGATGCTCAGGGTAGTCTTCAGTTTCTCATGCTGCTTTGTGGGGACATACTGGGTAATCAGACGTTCTTGCAGCACTTGTACTTCTTTAGCAGCCTGCAGATTGTCTTCCTGCAGAGTTTGCTGCTTCTCCTCGGCATTCTGCAGGTGCGTACGCAGACCTTGTAGTTGGTTCTGCAGTCGGTGCTCTGCTTCAAACTTTTCCTCTTCCAAAAGTTTATTTCTTTAAGCTCGTGCAGCTTTTCATTCTTTTCTTTGACGTGGTCTGTCAAATGAGAATTCTCTTCTTTCAGTCTTAAGTTTTCTCTTTTTGCAGTCTCTGTAATTTTTAGGGCCTCCATGTAGTCCTCCTTCCACTTACGCACATCTGCTTTGAGAATGACAGCCTCCTGGCATGAGACTTCCATCTCTAGGTTGAGGGTCTGAAGCTCCTTCTGAGAGACTTTGAGATCCATATTAAGACTGAGGTTAGTTTTTTGAGAGATGTCCAGCTCCTCAGAGAGACTATGAAGTTCCTTTTTAGAGACTTCCATTTCTGTGCGGCAACTGCTGATCTCTTGATGTGAGGCATCCAGTGCTGTGCGGAGAGTGTGAACTTCCTTCTGAGAGACTGTAATCTCCATCAGTGCCAACTCATACTTCTGCTTCAGATTAGCAATCATTCTATTGGATTGACTCTGCTTTTCAACCAAGGCGGTAATAGTAGCGTTTGCAATATTAGCAGTACTGTGCTTGCATTCACTTTCATCGTCTGAATAAGGCCTGAAGGGACACTGCTCGTGTGGTGGGGTTCTTTACGCCAGGAACACATTTTCTTCCCCATTTTTGCAGAATCTGTATTTGGCTTCAGCTAGGCGGCAATTTTAAATTCCCAGAATCAGTACCTTGCGTCGGTCATTGTCTGTAAAAGTTTCCCTGCTCAAGCACAGTCTTTCATCAATATTCACACTTTTCTGCATATTCTCCATTCACAGCTGGTAGTCCTATGCGGTGTGGCAGCCTTTACTTCCAGAATCAGTACCGCTCGTGGGTCTGTATTCACTGCTTCAGTGCAATTTTTTTTTTAAGAAAACAATAAACAAAGCCTAGCTCCTCTGGAGCGCTAACTCACTTCTTGAAGCCTGACTATGGCTGGAAGGCAAAGCCCCTTTTTCAACAACCATATTACACATTATTGTGATAGGCAAGTAAGGTTTACCTGCTTCAGCAGTCTCTCTCTCTCTCCTCTTGGGATTGGGGAAAAGAGTCCATCTGTGGTTTTGTGGCTTTCTTCAGTGCAGTGTAGATTTCCTGCCTGGATGTGTATCCCTTTCATTCTGGTCTCTGCTGCATGTGATTCTTTGCTTTGTTGCTCAGGCTGTTTGCAGGAACTATGCAGGCAAAAGCACAAAAAAATTCACAGGCAGTATGCAGGGCCCCTTTTAACTTCAAGGCCCACCTCTCATCCCACTTCTGACACCATATGTAAGAGGCCATGTGCAGAGGTATGCAATGGAGACTGTTTTATGGTGAAATTAAAATAAGGCTTTATTGCGCCTGCCCCTTTTAACACAGCAAAACATATGAAAACAACAAACGCCTATCCCTGTTTAAGGGCTAACTTAGTCGGTGGTTTGGGGCATAAGTCCCAATCACAGTGCTCAATCCAATTCTGAACCTTTAGACAATAATGAGTATAAGTCCACATATCATGGTGACAGGAAACTGTATCAGCCAGCAGGTAGAATAATGAGACCCAGTGCTATATGAATGCAGCAAAAAGACACTCAGTGTAATGGCAATAGTCCATGTGTCATAATAAAATGAAGGGATAACATACCGTTGTTATATGGGACTCGGCCATACCAAACCCTTAAGCTGCAGCACTATTCCAGGTCATCCAGTATCCCTGCGAGGGAGAAATATACTCACAGCAGGCTTGTTCCAATGCAGCGTAGGGGTTGAAATCCAAAGATTCCTGCTGTTTCAATAAAGAATATTTTTAAACTACACCTTGCTGGTCTTCTACCCTATTTGGCTGTGCACCGCAGGAATCTTTGGATTTCAACCCCTAAGGGCTAACTTACTTCCCCAGTCCCTTTTTCCAGGGCTGGAGGGATAATCCCATTACCACCCTATTCCCCAAAGTCTCAAGAGATACCTTAAAGCAGGTGGCCCTTCATGTCAGTCTCTGGTAGGTTTCTGGGTCCCCTGTGTCCAGGAATATAGGTCTTTGGGTGTCTTGATCTCAGCAGAGCCTTTCTGCTCAAGACCTCTTTCCTCTTGTCAACACCCTTGTGTACTGAGGAAAATCTCCTTCCTGTTTCTGGGAACAGGCTTTTTCTAGCAAACCTCTAATCAGCCAGGTGAAATTGGTTAACTGCTGGATCCAATTAACCAACACACTGCTGGATTAGTGGCATATTCTGAACAGCGATAAATTCCCTGTTACAGTATAAAATTTACATTCAAAAATCTCAAAACCCTACTGAATATAAATATAATCTGCTATAGTCTTCTGACAGAAACTTTAAAAACACAAAATAACATCTGGTTTGCTCAGAGAACAACCTGTTGCATAAAAAACTTATAGACACAGATTTAAAGGTGGGACACATTTGAGAGAAAAAGATGGTTAAAAATGATAACATATTAAATATTTGATCAACTTTGCTGAAAAATAATTCCATATAGAACCCTCCCCCATGTATTTGCCTTGAGGAAGGGTGGCAACGCGAAGCGTGCGCGTCGGCATATGGGTGCACGCGCATGACTCATTGCCTACTTGCGAGTCAGCTGGCGGCTGTGTCTGCTAACAAGTGCAGCGTGTTCATATTGATCGGATGACCTCAAGAAGCCCTGTATACAAGACACTTATACTCTGTTTGCTTACACAGTAGTAGTAGGGTGTACATTAGTGCATCCTAACTATGCTATATTAACTGTTTACTTCTACATTAGCACTGACCCTTAGTTGACCAGCTCTGACAACAGAGCTGGTGTCGGGTCAGTGCAGTTATTTTACTGGTATTAATTACCCACTGGGGTCTGCACTGTGTGTATTACCACACTGCATCGTGAATACTGCAGGCATATCCATTTCCAGAGGTACACGAGTTAACTCTACACTGAGTCTTGCCCGTTTTTACCTACAAGTGTACCAAGTGTATGTATTTAGTGCTTTATGATTACCACAGTAGTTGGTGTGGGACTACTACAGAGCCCCTTTACTCAGTTCATCATACATAGGGCTTACACTTACCCAGGTGAACTGAGTCATACTTCTGAGACCTTGAGCTCTGGTTATTTACTATACACCATACAGCAACGTGATTCTTCATCCTATACCTTCTTTGGTGTTATGTACACGCATAAATAGGTAGGACCCTACACCATTCAGCCACCCTTTGTGCCCTCTAGTACACTCTAGTACACTGGCAGACCTGGCTAGGGTCCATTTTCCTTGTCCGTTGCTTTACTGCTATTTCAGGGTCTGCACACTTATACGTACCTCAGCACCAGAGTTTTTGAGTTGTTCTGATTACATTGGACTAGTGGTTACTTTATCCATGGGACAACCACTAAACAAATATTTTTGGGCACCCCGAAAGTGGGTTGCTACAGATGCTGTAGCTGTAGTCCTTGCAATAATATTGTGGAGGGTCCCACTTTCCAACACCCTGTCTCTGGTAAAATTTATAAAATTAGAGACTTCTATACATGCCTTTCAAAGGATGTCATATATCTGATAAAATGTCCATACGGCAAGGGCTATGTGGGTGAGACCACCCAGAGGGTGAAAGATAGGATTGGACAGCATAAGGCGGCTATACGCAGATGTGACCCTGAAGCACCGGTAGCACATCATTTCACACAAGCTGGGCATACTGTGAGTCAACTGCGGTACCAGGTAATAGACGGCATTAAAATGGGGTGACATGGAGGCAATCTACATAAGATGTTGTTAGAGAGAGAATCAAAATGGATAAGAACCCTTGGCACTATGACCCCATCGGGCATGAACAAAAAACTCAATATGGGTTGCTACCTCTGAACCAAAGTGCCCCTTGCCGTCTCTTCCACAGTTGCCACAGAGTGTTTCTCTGGCTCCATGGTCTTCTAATGCTTAGTACCCTTTACTAGTGTCTCTAGTGCCCCCTTTTATTGGGGTATGTGTCTGTGGTGTTGGGTACCTGCGTCTTGCCGCCTGTGCAGATTGATCCAACTTTCGCCCGTGGTAGGTGTCCCCCACCGCTGGCCTGATACCCTGGTTCTATATAGTTCCTTTGAAATCTTGTCCTATGTTTAGGGTCCCCAATTACCCACACGGTCATATTTTCATAGATTTAATGATCATTATTTATTATATAGTAGCCTCTATATACATTATTTGTTTTTGTGTGTTCAGTTCTTTTCATACATTGCTTAGCTTATGAGAGGACCAAATAATACTCTGCTTTTAATATGGTATGTTTTTATTTTCACCTATTATAGGTAGCCCTCTGAGGGTAATCCTGTGGAGGTCCTACTATAGCTAATTATCCACACATCTAAATATGGTTTGGGACCTTACTGCATGCTGCCAGACTCCTATACTGCTACATATCAAAAGATTCGTTTCTTCAAGCTCCAGGAGACAGGCACGGCGTCAGTGAAGTCCCGTGGTTACCATGGTAACCCGATCTGTTTACATGGAGGAAGGAGAGAGTGATACAGCGCTATGGACACTACCACCTGCATGCTATCAGGCTGATTGGAGCAACGCGCACAGCAGATGACGTCAGGATTCCCTTAAGAAGCCTCATGAACTGCACATTCACTGCAAACACCCTCTAGAGTGAGGAGCAGGCTCGTGGTTCGTGTGTCCTATTAACTAAGAACTGTCTGGTTTGCATTACTCCTGATTTGCCTCCTCTCTTTGCTGTTCTCTGGTGTTCTCAGTTGTTGCTAGTTCACTGATACATTGTAGCTGATTGCATGTAGTTTGTCCCTGAATATATCTATACAAAAGTTAAACTGTGGATTTATTTTGCCAATTAGTTTAGGGATATTGTATGTGTATTTAATTAGAATATTACTTAGAATTTGTGGAGGGTCTTCTTCTTCCCCTCCCCTGGTGACCCTATCTCCTGCCACCCCCCGGTCACCCCTATAGTGAAACAACAGGGTACAGTCATAGGGAAAAATAAGTTAGGGTCAGTCTGCGACTTGGTCTGGCTTACCTTGCTGGTCCACGCAGAGACCGCCGCCTTCGTTGATCCCGATTGCAGGGGGACTGGAGTGGCCGCCGCTGGCACCATCTGGGCTGGGCAGCAACGGGCTGCTGCCGCGACACCACCCGGGTTGGGTACAGATACAACGGTGCAGGACAAGGGTCCCAGGTCTTTGTGGAGGAACACGGCTCCCGCAAAACCAGGTAAAATAACCCCCTCCCGCAAACCCTATCCCTCCCCCCACTCAGAAAGGGCTCCGGCACTTTGCCGGAATCGCGGCTCTTCCGCCGCCGTCGCCGCCATGGGCGAGCCCCGGGTAGCTGCCGCAGCAGTACCCGGCTTTGATGCAGGTTCGCCGGCGTGGATTGTGGGGCTCCGGTCATCGCTGGGAATCGCCGACTCCGCCAAACAATGTGAAACACCCACCTCCCGCACACCCCAACCCTCCCCCCAAATAAAATTGCCGCCGGCAGGATGCCGGAGTGGCGGCTTCTTCTCCGCCGCCACCGGTTCTCCGCCGGGATCAGGTGGATGGCCGCCGCTCTCCGCCACTGTTGCCGATGCAGCCCGGCCAGGTTCTCCAGGACTCATCCTATGAAGGGTTGTCGCCCTAGCTGGGCGGGAGCCATCAGAGGATGCCGCTAACTGGGTCATCTTGTCTGCAGCTCGTGAGCGCTGGCCCTGAGGGGCTTCTTCTCCCGACCGCGCACGGTCCAGGCACTGGGCATTATTGTGGCCTGTTTGTTGGCAGTGCCGCAGCGCCTGCCGGAGCTTCTCCGCCACTGGTGGACTAACCCCAGCAATGGGCAACGAAGTCCAGAGCGGAGTTGCTCGAGCGCCGGGCTCATTCCGGAGCTTCTCCGCCGCCGGTGGACTAACCCCAGCAAGGGGCAACGGAGTCCAGAGCGGAGTTGCTTGAGCGCCGGGCTCTGAGAGGGGGTAAGCAGGTCGGTGCAGCACCAATGCCGTGAACTGGGTCCACTTCGCCGGGAACCACGTCTTGCCCAACGCACACACCAGTGCTAGCTCTTTCAGGGAAAATGGACATGCCACCGCAACGGCCGTTACCTCTCCTGCTGCAAGACTTCTGTGGTCTCCGAGACCACCCGCTCCCTCCACAAGTCTCTGCCGTCCCGGAGCTGGGTCCATTCCCTGCTCTCCGGGAGGTTTGATGGTTACAGCGGCTGCAGCTGTGGATCTTTGCTCAGCCTGCCGGGTTCATGTTCACCAATCACTGCCTCTCTCTCAGCCTTGCCGGCTGCTGGTCCCCGCGCCGACTTGATGCACTCCTCCGGTCTCGGTGCCCGGCTCCAGTCACACGGATGGCCGGCACTTTGGTTCTGGAGGCAATGCTTCTCACAAGTAGGGGAACAGTGAGGAGGTGCCATATCTTGTGTTATATGTTGTACACTGTGTGTTCAATATCTTTAGTCCCAGGAACTCGCAATTACCATCGAGTTCCCACTATATCACAGAATCCCGCAGTACTCTGTAATACAGGTCCAGTTCAATCCCACCGCTGCCACCAGTTTTATTAATAGCCTGTGACAGGAGCTTTGTGACAGGCTATGAATAATACACACCAAATATATAACTGGGTTGAACCGGACGAGACTTAGATATGAAAAAGTATAATTTATTCCTTGAAAAAGGTAAACACACGAGATATACAAATAACAGACAAAATATGGACACTTATTTAAAGGTTAGGACAAGAAAGCCATCAGGATACAGGATGGGCCATTTCTTTCATAATTCAGTTTCAGATGTTGACATCACAGCAATACATGAAGATCATACATGAAGACACATGAAGACCCATGAAGACATTTGAGTAAGGGGTGACTGACTTATATACCATTTCAACCCTTCTCTTACACTCAAAGCGCCGAGCTGTCTAGCAAAAATCTCTTTGAAGGAGATTTTGGCTTCCCTGTAAGTGTGAAGACCAACACTTAAAAAACACTCAGCCCCTTTGTTCTTTCCCTTAGCATAAACAATCAGGACAGTTAGCTTTTGATAACCAGGCTATGCTAATTCTTGCAGGATGCTCTTCCTGCCTTATTTAACATAGCAGATGGAGTCTGCAGATCCAAAACCCCATATACATTTTAATACCTACACATATTAAAATACCCGGTTCTGGTAGGTCCAGCGGGTCCAAACTTTCCAGACCTTAATGCTGGAAGTGGTACACTATAGGGTCCAAATTTGAGCCCGCTACGACCTTCGGAACCGGAGTTATACAAATATAACATAAACCGTTTCATATTTTATTATAAAAATCTCCGCTAAAAAGAAATCTCAGCGTTTCACTAAATCCCCATTGAAAACAACAGGCTCCGCCGCCATGGGTTTCAATGGAGCAACTTCGCCGGTGTAGTCAATGGAGTTTCCCGCCATAGACTTTCAATGGAGGAATCGCCGCCATTGAAGCCTATGAGAAAATCCACAAATCTTTACCTTCGTCCACACTCCGTCTGGTTGGTCTGAGGGGGCTGGGAAGGAGCATGCATTAAAGCCGGAACCTTGGCTATATGCCACCCAAATCCCATCCCTCTGGTCATTCCAGAACCGGAGATATGGACTTACACATTTCAAAATTTTACACTTAGTCGTTTTTTCGCCATGCGGCTTTTCCCCATTGGAATCAATGGTCGGCGCCGCCATTGACAATGCATGGCGCCCACCGCCATTAGATTCAATGGTGCGACCCTCCATCTCCGCTCGACCCTTTACGGGGGTCCCTCATTCCCGGACCCGGTGTGGATCGTGTGTGGGGGTTCCTAGGGGTTAGGGACAAAAATAACTTTATTCCCAGGGGCCCTAGAACCCAAGATTCCCACTCCAATTGTCGTTGAACTTTACCGTAGTGATTAAACTCTTTTAAAAGACATTGTATCCGCTTTTGCGGTCTGCGGTTTGGATGGCTGCCAACCTGTTCCTCGAGGCTGGCGTTGAGGAATCTCCATTGAAGTCAATGAGCCCATTGACTTACAATGGGAAACCGCCGCTCCTCCTCTCGGACGCCACCTGCTGGTCGTCGCTGGAAAACAGGTCCAAAACCGTTACTTCTGCAATTAGAAAGCATGGAGACTCAATGGCAACCTATGGACGGCTGCAAAATGGAGCCTGAAAAGGCGGAAAAATTACACAAAGGGCTATAATCACAATTTTAACATTAACCCCTTCCCTCCCGCATCAACCCTAGTGTATGTGTGAGTGCAAACACCAGGATAACACAATACATTTACACAGGGGAATAAACATTTGGATACTGAAGCAAGGCAAAACACATTACTGGACCTCAGTCCAGTTAACCCCTTGCTTCCCAGGTGAGAGTAGAGGGTGGCCAAATGGTGTGTAACCCCTTTAATCCCAGGCCAAATCCTCTCTATCATGACAGTTGCCCCTGATGGGGTCCCTTGGACCGGTCCTGGTCTGGACAATCTGGCCTGAGATGTCCAACTTTATTGCATGAATAACACCGCCTCTCATGCTTGAACTCTGCAGCCTTGGGTGCATTGTTTGCTCCCGCAGGCTGGTCTGTCCACGGAGGGGTAGTCTTAGCGCCCTGGGCCACACGGCCCGCTCCTTTGGGTGCTATAGGGTCCTTCATTGCAACTCGGCTGGCCACATACTCATCTGCCATTCTCGCTGCATCCTCATAGGTCTGAGGTTTATGGTCATAGACCCATCCCCTCACATCTGTGGGAAGCTGCTGCAGCAGCTGCTCTTGAAAGAATAAGTCCAGCATGGAATGGAATGTTGTAACCCCATTCCCCTCCACCCACTGAGTCCCGTGCGAAGCCATCCTACTGGCATAGGTGCTGTATGACTCCCCGGGGAGTACTACTCCTGTCCGGAACTTGCCCCTGTAAGATTCTGGGGTCAGGGCATACTGGGTTAGCAGCTTGCTTTTCACATGACCGTAAGCATCGGCATCCACGCGTGGAATACCCATCACAGTCCGTTTGGCTTTGCCACATAACAGTGGTCGCAGTCTGACAACACAATCCCTTCTTGGCATTCGGAACCGGGAACACTGCGTCTCTAAGTCATTCAGGAACGCATCTAGGTCATCTGTGCCATCCATGAACTTGCTGAAGCTGTGATGATCCACCCGGGAAAGACCTTGTTCCCCGTTTGCAAGGTAGGAGTTGTGGGTTCTTCCGAGCACTGCTGTCAGGAGCTGTACCCACTTTGCAGTGCTAACACCCGTTCCCCATATAGCCAGAAGTGCAGTGAGCCCA
>WSYH01003043.1:49850-73769 GCA_036426205.1 Ascaphus truei
CAGGGACAGCACGCTTGGCAAGTCGCAGCTGCTACCTCGTCCGCAACCCTGGCGCCAAGCCACCTATGACCTGGGGGGTCCTTAGCACTCTCCTCATTTCTGCAGCCCCGGAGCTGGAGGGACCCCTGCAATCTGGACTGAATAGTGTCAGCCAACACAGCAGCTTGCCCCTCTGGTAGGACCCTGCGGTCCTCATGATGCTCCAAATCCTCCTCCAGTTGTGCCCGATCCGCCCATCTGTCGGTAAGCCATACCCCGCACTCTCTCTCCACGACTTTCTCGCTTGTCCATGACCTGAACCTTCCTGAGCGAATCGCTCCTGGTGCCTTCGGGGTATGGGGGAAGGGAACAGTGAAGTCTCTTGTGCTCTTTAGAGTGGTGTGTCAGTGCTACTTGTCTGAGGAGCTCGCACAGCTACAAAGGTCCTCACTATATTACAGAGCCCGCAAGAAACTGCAATATAGGTTCAATCAGTATCCCACCAGCTGCCACCAGTTTTTTAAAGCTTGTCACGATGACACCAACTTTTATCAAACACATTATATTTGTGGGTACTTGATTGAACAGAACAAGTTGCAAAATAAATTGATGATTTATTTCCTTAATATACAAACACACGACATCTGCAGAAACAATTGAAAACAACACTTACGGGAATCAGGGAATGAAAGAAATTGTCCTATGAAACAAAAGAAAATGTCCTCTGCTTGCAAGCGCAAGAAATGCAGCCTGGTTTTAAAAGTCCTTTGGTTATGTGGTTATTAACCCTTCACTCCTGGACTGGTTGCTGCTGTACTGGAACAAAGTCTTGCATCTTACATCATGGATTAAATCAAAAATCACACTGGGAATAATTGGGAAGCCACAGTTATAGACGGTCCAAAGCTATCTTTAACATGTGATCCAATCCCCTTGTGGGAACAAAAAAACCACGATTGTCAAGTGACCCACAATTCAGAAAGAGGTATGCTGACTCTTCCGTCAATCCCTCCTTGCTCTTCTTTTTTGCGCATCTCTTTTTTTCCTTTTCCCCCCCCCCCCCCCCTTTCCCCCTCTTTTCCACCCCTTCCCTTTTTACGTGTCACAAATTAACCCGTGGCTGTCCCCGCCGTCGTGGCCCCAGGGGCTTTTCCCCTTTCCACCCCCTTGGTGCCTGTAGGGCAGTTTTTTTCCGTTACGCTCTCAGGCCATGAGGCCCCTACTTTTACCTGTGGATCATACACTATTGGTTATATCTTGGCGGCACTCCCAATGTCCCTTGCCTTTTCCCCCGGCTTTCTCATGTCATCCAAAGTTTGTCTTACTAGCCTGATCAGTCTTTGGGTGCATACAGTTTATCGCTCTAGTCCATGTGTCATATGAGTATGTTCTTTGTTCTCTGGTCTTTCTTGCTAAATTGACAACTATTTTTGAGAAGCGGGGACTCCTATAATCTGTGTAGAGTAACCCCTAACACCTGTTGAGGACTCGCTCACATTATAATATAGAACTAGTGCAGGCATACCGTTGAGGATTTTTGGTTTCAAGTATAAAATACTGACGTCTTCCTTATTCACCCCCATATCACACTCCTTTGACGGGATGGCCAAGCCCTATCCCCATTTTCTCCTGATCCTTGGACGTTCCACAACAACACTATAACCTATATATGCCCCCACTTGCCCCTTGATGTTCACCACCGTTCAACCGATCGCTCGCTACCCGTATCTGGCTGCCGCGTGTTTTTAGTAGGCTTTAGTGGCACAGCAACGGCATATTGTTACGTGCTTTCAGTGTTTCACCCTTCCGCAGAACAGGGAATGGCCCTGACATACCATCCACATACTCATCTGCCATTCTCGCTGCATCCTCATAGGTCTGAGGTTTATGGTCATAGACCCATCCCCTCACATCTGTGGGAAGCTGCTGCAGCAGCTGCTCTTGAAAGAATAAGTCCAGCATGGAATGGAATGTTGTAACCCCATTCCCCTCCACCCACTGAGTCCCGTGCGAAGCCATCCTACTGGCATAGGTGCTGTATGACTCCCCGGGGAGTACTACTCCTGTCCGGAACTTGCCCCTGTAAGATTCTGGGGTCAGGGCATACTGGGTTAGCAGCTTGCTTTTCACATGACCGTAAGCATCGGCATCCACGCGTGGAATACCCATCACAGTCCGTTTGGCTTTGCCACATAACAGTGGTCGCAGTCTGACAACACAATCCCTTCTTGGCATTCGGAACCGGGAACACTGCGTCTCTAAGTCATTCAGGAACGCATCTAGGTCATCTGTGCCATCCATGAACTTGCTGAAGCTGTGATGATCCACCCGGGAAAGACCTTGTTCCCCGTTTGCAAGGTAGGAGTTGTGGGTTCTTCCGAGCACTGCTGTCAGGAGCTGTACCCACTTTGCAGTGCTAACACCCGTTCCCCATATAGCCAGAAGTGCAGTGAGCCCAGGGACAGCACGCTTGGCAGTCGCAGCTGCTACCTCGTCCGCAACCCCTGGCGCCAAGCCACCTATGACCTGGGGGGTCCTTAGCACTCTCCTCATGTCCTTGCAGCCCCGGAGCTGGAGGGACCTCCTGCACTCTGGACTGAATAGTGTCAGCCAACACAGCAGCTTGCCCCTCTGGTAGGACCCTGCGGTCCTCATGATGCTCCAAATCCTCCTCCAGTTGTGCCTTCGACCGCCCATCTGTCGGTAAGCCATACCCCGCACATCTCTCCACGACTTTCTCGCTGGTCCATGACCTGAACCTTCCTGAGCGATCGCTCCTGGTGCCTTCGGGGTATGGGAGAAGGGAACAGTGAAGTCTCTTGTGCTCTTTAGAAGTGTGTGTCAGATGCTACTTGTCTGAGGAGCTCGCAAGCTACAAGGTCCTCACTATATTACAGAGCCCGCAAGAAACTGCAATATAGGTTCAATCAGTATCCCACCAGCTGCCACCAGTTTTTTAAAAGCTTGTCACGATGACACCAACTTTTATCAACACATTTATATTTGTGGGTACTTGATTGAACAGAACAAGTTGCAAAATAAATTGTGATTTATTTCCTTAATATACAAACACACGACATCTGCAGAAAACACTTGAAAACAACACTTACGGGAATCAGGGAATGAAAGAAATTGTCCTATGAAACAAAAGAAAATGTCCTCTGCTTGCAAGCGCAAGAAATGCAGCCTTGGTTTTAAAAGTCCTTTGGTTATGTGGTTATTAACCCCTTCACTCCTGGACTGGTTGCTGCTGTACTGGAACAAAGTCTTGCATCTTTACATCATGGATTAAAATTCAAAAATCACACTGGGAATAATTGGGAAGCCACAGTTATAGACGGTCCAAAGCTATCTTTAACATGTGGATCCAATCCCCTTGTGGGAACAAAAAAAACCACGAATTGTCAAGTGACCCACAATTCATAAGACCGGTCAAAAGGGCTGTCCGGTGGGCAGGGCGCATGGGTCAGGTTGACGCCCAGGCCACTTAGCATACCTGGGCTACACCCATAACTTGGGGCCACTGTGCCTGGTCTCTGTCTCAAAGGTGTCACTAGCCTGACATCTGCTGTGCATCAGTATGCCAGTATTGTATATATTATGGGTCTCTGGGTCTTTTCATAATTGACACTCTTTTAGACAGGGGGACTCTAAATCTGTGAGAGTAACCCTAACCCTTTGAGGCTCTGCCATAAAAATAACTATAGCCCTTTGAGGCTTGGTCATAAAAATACTGACGCTCATTCACCCATATCACAGCTGGATGTCCAAGTAATTCCTGCTTGGACTTACAAAAAAATACCGCCTGCCTTACATTTAAGATCTGCCATCATGTGTCGGTTAGAGGGTATGGCAAGCAATGCATCTTGTCTTTTACCCTCGCAGACAGGGAATGGCCTGCAAATGGGGAATTAAAATGGCGGGGACAGGGCAACAACAGTAATGCATGGCAAATCAGGTATTAACCCTTTCCTCCCCGTCACAGAATGCTTTGGCCAAAGTATTGTAAGCCTGCTACCACGTCAAGGTAAACCCTAATCAGCAGGTCCTACACTACCCGCACGGTAAACTAACCTCAGTAGTAAATGAGTGACTGTCCAAGTCTTCCGGAATCCAAAGGAGATGAGTAAAGGTCCCAAGGAGGTCCAGGCAGGAACAGCATGCGATGGTAGTACTAGCAGGAACCAGGGCAGGTATCAACTGACTTGATAGCAATGTGAGTCAGAGTAAGGCTTACTTCCTGTCAGGAGGAAGAGGGCAGGATTTGCCAGAAAGCAAGATGGTGACGTTTGCTTCAGAATACTTAAAGACACAGGCTCTTGACTCGCAGCTAGAGGGCGGCGATCAGAAGTAAACAGGTAAGGAAGGAACACGCCGCAGGGGGCGTGTTCTGCTCATCGTCACACTTACATAGGGGAAACAATACATAAGGCTAACGAGCGAATCAGCCAGCATAAGTCTACGATTCGATGTAAAGTGTTGGACCAACCCATGTCTGCATACTTCCTACAGGCTGAGCATAGCATAAATCAGCTTCGATTTCAGATCATTGAGGTAGTTCCTAAACCTCGGGGAGGTGGCAATAGGTTGCGCCAACTGAGGAAAAGAGAGGCCTTCTGGGTTCGGGAGCTGAGCACATTACATACAGGCGGCCTAAATAAAGAATATGATGTCATTAATATAGTGGGATTTGTATCTTTTAGGTAGAGCCCTGGCCCAACATAAGACGGTGGATGGAGAGCAACATCCAGGTTGACTGACAGGTGCCGTAGAATGCTTTTCAGCTCAGTCCTGGCACTGTTGATGTCTATGCTACTGTAACACGTTGCGCACCACAAACGAAGCGCGACTGCAGTGCTGAGGTAGGGGATTGGATAACGCCGACCCACAACCACACGGGTGTGCCTAGGATGTAGAGTAGTCATTCAAGCCAGGTCAGGATTATAGATTGGAGATTGGTTAAGGTACTTGCCAGGTTCAAGAGCCAAGAGTTGCGATTCGTCGTAGTTCGTAGCCAGGTTCAGGATTGGAGAGTATCGGATAGTCGGGGTACGTAGCCAGGTTCAGGATAGGAGATTATCAGATCGTTGGAGTACTTAGCCAAGGTCAGGACTGGAGACAGGAGAATGGTCATACAAGCTGCATCAGGAGTGGAGAGAAGCGGAGTCCAAGGTGCTAGCAGGGTTCAGTCAACAAGAGGTTAATAGGCAGACAAGGCAAGGCAAGGTCTCTGGAACAAGGATGTGCAAGGCACGGCGTCACAATGACTATGCTCAGCAAGGAATGATAGCAGACTGAGGGTATAAATAGAAGGAGCCTCCACTAGCCAGCGGAACCAGGAAGTAAGAGCCGATTGGCTGCTGGTGCACACGTGTGCCCTATGATGCAGCCTAATCGGGGATGAGGGTGGAACTGTTCGCGCGCCGTACAGCACGCGTACCGGAGGCCAAGCAGCGGGTTTTCCAGCACGCGTCACTCCCATGCCGATTCCTGGGACAAGAGGGGACGGGACCAGTCACGCGCCGACATGAGCGCGTCACTAAGGTCAGGGGCCGGAGCCGAGAATGTGCGTCATTCCCACAGCGATCCTGACTTTCCGCAGAGCGGGGGCGGAGCTTGATTCGTGCGTCAGCAGGGAGGCTGGCTGAACGTACACGTCGTGTGACAGGGATGGGGGCGGGATCCAAATCTGCGGGTGGGAGATCAGGATGCGCAAGGTCCACACGCGTACTGGGACCACGAAACTGCGCATCTTGGGTATCCATCACGGAAGGAGGTTTGTTGGGGTGAGGAGACGGTCTGTGAACACCAGGATGGCGAAGCCTCACAGCTACTTATGGGATACGGTCTGACTCGAGTATATGAGTGAGCAATATAAGTAGGACAGTATAGCACCTGAACTTTATTTATCTATATGTATATATACACATGGATACTGACCAGGTCAGATGTTACTGGGTACCTGCCATTGAGCTCTGGAAGTCCTGGGTTTATCTTCTTCCTATTTTACCATGAACTTGGGTGGTTACTTGAGTTCTAATGGGGTATGTTCACTAAGGGTGCTACTTGCTTCCTCAGCAGATGACAAAATTATATGATGGCATGTTCTAATTGTTATGATTATGTCATGTTTAGAATCTTTCTACTATGATCTTGGGATAGAAATATTGTCTTTCCCTTTTAGCAGATTATACAAATACAGATAATTTTTTACTGTTCGTGTTATTATGTAGATGGTGGTATATATATTGCTATTCGGATCTGTATTTGTATTCCATTCGGGTGATATACAAGATTTTTAATCTAGTTGTTCAGTTGTCAGCCAGCTGTTGCTAGCTTGTTTCCCTCGTGGTGGGGTTTAGGCATAATGTATGGTCTACCATGTTGCTTGGGACGCTTTCTGCTTTATTTCAGGGGGTGTGCCCAGTTGGAGCTCAGAAAATTGGTGACAAAAGCAGAGGCAACGATGACCAACATTTACGCATGAACAGAAGAGCTGTGAGGCTACGTTTTAGGCTATGATCTCACGCCCGAGTTCAAGACGCACTGCGCATGCGCAAACGGTAGAAACAAGGGAATTGGTATATTGAGCCCTCGGCACACTGCGCATGCGCATGTGCATATGTTATAAGCAGCTACAACGTATCCTCTCTGTTTTCCCTATACTGCCTACATTGTAGCAATGTTTTTGAGTGTGCCCGGTGCATGAGCAGTGGTTATGAAGACTGACCCCTCTGAGCCACTATAAGGAGGTGGACTTGCAATGGTTTGATGCCTTATTAGATTGATCCATTCACTATATGTATACCCAGTGTACTGCACACTGTGATAGGAGATAGATAAAGGACCGGGACCCCTAATGCTTGTCTGATGCATTAAATCTTGTTTGAATATTACCCTACTAGAGAGTTCTGCACATTTTTTTGACATTTGCTATCTATCTATCTATCTATCTATCTATCTATCTATCTATGAAATATATATATATATATTGTGATGCCCACACCACGTTGTAGCATCTTTTAGTCCCAGATAAAGTCAGGAAACATCATACTTGTATCCTCACATTGTATCCTACATTTTCAGCCTTCAAGTGTATTCTTCACCTTGACCTATTGGAGGCGCTATTTCCTCAATTCTTCATACCCAATGGGGCTGACTTAACACTCGGCACTTGCTTATGGCATTATCTTTACAAAGCACAGCAATCCTTTCATACCTGACGGGGCAGACTTTACACTCAGCAATTGACAGCTGCAATTTTCACTTTCTTCAGAAAAAAAATAGTTTTATTTTGCTTGGGTTCAGCACTTTAACATATTTTCATCTACTGACCTCTAGATGCTATTGCATCGCCACTTCACACATTCTCTGTGTATGCTGTAAGCACAACTGGTCATTCACAGTGGGTCAGACTTTGCTTGCTTTTCACTTCAGTTGGGTGGCCACTTTAAATCCCCACATATATTCAAACCCACAGTTTCCCCTGCTCGGTGCCTTCTGAACTGCCCACATCAAACTCCAGCAATTGTTATGCCCACACCATGTTGTGGCATCTTTTAGTCCCAGATAAAGGCAGGACATGTCATACTTCTCTTACATGGGGTTTATTTACAGGGATTAAATCAAATGCTAACAGGCCCATCATCCCTTTAAATCAAAACAACACATACAAATAACAAATATTCCCTTTAGGGAAAACTGACTACACCAAACCTTTAGCCCTTGCTAATTGGATGGCCACCTAAGCTGGTTCCCAAGCCAAAAACATGCCCTGGTGTATGCCATAGTGTAACACATTATCTGCATACAATAATAAGGGTTTTGCTTATCTTAGTCCTTTTGGAGCAGGCGTCCCTGCTTCAGCACGGTCTCTCATCCTTTCTTCCAAGAGGAACTCAGCCCCATGTTGAGCCCAGAGAAACTCCTCTACAGTCTCTCAGCATAGCAGCTTTCAGTCTGTCTTTTAAACCACTTGCTTGTTCACTCAAGGAGTCTGATTAACTCCATTACTTAGCAGCTGCTGCTGGCTTCTCTTTGAGGAATTAACACTCTGTGGACTGGAAAGCACACTTACTGCACTGTTCCAGCCCCTAGAGGACAGTGATGGTATCACATATCCCTCCCCCCAGTGAAACATTGTCCTGTGAGTGGCCTGTGCACTATTCCTGTGCACCAGCCTCTTTGTCAGAGACATCTGACATCCATCTTTGCTTTTTCCTTACCTTCCAGTTGACGGCTTTTTTATTCTGGACAAGTACTTGGCGTTCTGGGTCTGCAGACTGGTACCTCGTTACCTCTTTGTTTTGAGCCAGTTTGTGTTTAAGGTTGAAGCTCTGCTTTTGTTGTGTCCCTTCTTGCAAAGGTTCCTGAGCATCCTGCTGTATATTAGCTCTCTCTCTCAAGACTCTATGTCGCTCGGTGACCTTGATCTGCACATCCTGAAGATGCATCTCTGTCTTCTTCCTCTTGTGCTCAGAGTCTCCCTTACTCTGTAGAAGAGCCTTGACCTACGTCAGTTCATTGCGTTCACTCACCAGTGACTGTATGGCCTTCTCTTGCGAAGACAGCAACTCTGCTTTAGCGGTGATGGCTTTTGGACATTTCTCCATCACCTTACTTTGTGTTGGGTTCCACACCATTTATCTTCCGTGCTTCAACTTGGGCGGGATTCTTATTAAACCCAAGCGCACCACATGACGCCTCTCTATTACAGTCGGCAGACTCGTAGGCTTGGGCTTTTCTTTCTTGACTTCTAAACTTACTCCATTGGGAGTGTTGCTGGACAATCTGTGAGGTCTTTCCTGTCTTACGATCACGGACACACTTCCGTCCCATTCTCGACTGTCTCTTCACAGCAGCTGCCCTCCTGGCAAGGAGTCCATGTTGGGTTCTATGGGCACTGCAGTATGACTAGATTCTTACTTTGCTACTCCATCGCAACTTAGTCTTCTCATTCCGTGCACTGTGGAAAGTTGACTGTAGAACTGCAAAGGTATTGCAGTCATGCTTCCTGGAGCGCCTCACTTGCTTTAACTCTACCGCCATCTTTTCCATGGACTGCTTCTGTGCCCCAAGTGTCTGTCTTAGGGTTGTGTCCTCTTTCTCTAACTTCAGCTGAGAAATCTCCTGCTGGGCAGCATTAGAGTCCAACGTAGCATCCCGCTCAGTCTTCAGAGCCTCGAGCTCCTTGCCCAGGTCACACTTTGTTTCTCTGCCATCTTGCGGCAAGCACGCTCAGACTCCAGGTCCTTCCTCAGGTGTGAAGCTTTCCTTCTGCATTTCTATTCCCACTCAGGGAAGTTTCTAGTTCAGCTTCTTTGGCATTGAGTCGCGATTCCACATCTGTCAGCTGATTTAGAGCAAGGTTTAACTGTATTTCCTTTTCTCTATTCTTGACCTGCAGCTGCCAGTGCTACTCCCAGACCTTGTCCAGCTCCAGCTGCAGTCGGACCCCCTCATTGGCCGTGTGGTCCAGCAGCTTGCAGCTATTGGCCATTTCATTTTTATAGCACGATGTCAGGCAGGCCACTTGACGGATGGACACCCTCTCGGTGAGCTGAATCTTCCACTCAGCAATCTGCATCTGCAGTTTTTCAGTTTGGTTCTGCAAGACCCCACTCAGGGCCTTCACCTCTTCCCGGTGCTTGCTCTGGGTTTGCATCAGCGCGTCCTTCATATTTTGGAGGTCTGCAGTGTTTGTCGCTAAGATCACCGCTGCTTCTGTTTTCCAGGCCTCTTTCTCCTTGGTGTATTGACTCATGGGGATGGAGCAGCCTATCTGCTTCTCCAGCAATTGTTCAAGTTTCTGGACCTTTTTCCGCTCCCTCTCATACAGAGTCACCTGGCATCTAAGCTCTGCCTCCAACGATGCTCTGGTGACACGCAGCGTGGCCTTCAGCTCCTCATACTGCTCTGTGGGGACACACTGGGTATTCAGCCGTTCCTGTAGCACTTGTACTTTGTGAGAAGCCCGGACACTTGCTTCCTGTAGAACTCGCTGCTTCTCCTCTGCATCTGTCTTTTTCTTCTTGGCCGCTTGCAGACTTGAATGTAGCTGTTGCAGCTGGCTCTGCCATAGGTGCGCTACATGTGTGTGCTGCTCCAGGGAAACACGTTGCACCCTCTCTCCATTCTGCAGTGCTTCCCGGAATTGCTTCTTCACTTTTTTTTCTTGGTGAAGCTTCTTAACACCTTCACTGATCTTATTTATTTATTTATGAAATATTTTACCAGGAAGTAATACATTGAGAGTTACATCTCGTTTTCAAGTATGTCCTGGGCATAGAATTAAGACAAATAATACATAGTTACAAATACAGTTACATAAGTGAACAGGGTATACATTATATACAAGACATTGCATGCACAGTTAAAGAAAATATATATTATAGGCGTATGTAACAGTTAAAGACCAGATTAAAATGTTAGACAGCCTTAGATTTGAAAGAACTTAAACTGGTGGTGGATGTGAGAGTCTCCAGTAGGTTGTTCCAGTTTTGTGGTGCACGGTAAGAGGAGGAGCGGCCGGATACTTTGTTGAGCTTTGGGACCATGAACAGTCTTTTGGAGTCAGATGATAAGTGCTGCATATGGTAGGGGTGAGGAGCTTGTTCAGATAGTCGGGTAGCTTGCCCAGAAAGTATTTGAAGGCAAGACAGGAGAGATGAACTTTGCGCCTAGACTCAGGTAATGACCAATCTAGTTCTTTGAGCATTTCGCAGTGATGTATGTTGAAGTTGCATTGGAGAATAAAACAGCATATTGTAGAGGGTGTCAAGTTTGCTAAGGTGGGTTTGGCTGCCGAGCTATATACTATGTCTCCATAGTCGATAATTGGCATTAGCATCTGCTGTGCAATACGCTTTCTAATTGGTAAGTCAAGTCTGAATTTTTCTGTCTCAGACTTGTATTTGCTCTTTTTATTGTTTCTAAACGAATCAGGTTCTCTTCCTCAGCATCCTTCAATTCGCAGACCTCTGTGCTGTGAGCGTAGACCTCATGGTTTGAGAGTTCCAGCTCTGCTTTGAGAGTGAAAGCCTCTTGCGGAGAAACTTCTATCTCTGTTATGAAGTTTTGCACATCTTTCTGGGACATCTCAATGTATAGTTTCCAGTCAGTATTTGTTTTCTCTGATTCGCTCAGCTCTCTGTATATGGTGGTTGTGGTAGCCTTTGTCATCTCTAGGCTGGTCATCATTCCCGTGACTACTGCGCCAAACTCTCTGGACTGTAGCTCATCTCTGGTCTTTTCTGACTCACGCCTTCCTGAACACACGGGGTAAAAAAATTCTGGAGCGTCGGCTGAAAATGGAGACTGTCCTTATTGCGGGACCCCATAGGAGGAGTCATCATCATCATCATCATCATCATTCAGCCAGAAGGGACAGTCTTTGGTGTGGTCCAGCTTATCACACCTTAAACATTTCTGGTGCGGTTCCTTTTGCGGGACCACGCCGGGATTTCCATTCCTGAAAGGACATTATTTTGTGTGGCCAGGCACATTACACATAAAACACATTGTATTCTCCATTTTCTACCTTCAAGTGTATTCTTCACCTTGACCTATTGGAGGAGCTATTTCCTCAATTCTTCATACCCAATGGGGCTGACTTAACACTCAGCACTTGCTTATGGCATTATCTTTACAAAGCACAGCAATCCTTTCATACCTGACGGGGCAGACTTTACACTCATTGCCAGCTGCAATTTTCACTTTCTTCAGAAAAAAAATTGTTTTTTTTCTGCTTGGGTTCAACATTTTAACATATCTTCATCTTCTGACCTCTAGGTGATATTGCATCGCCACTTCACACATTCCTGTGCATGCTGTAAGCACAACTGGTCATTCACAGTGGGACAGACTTTGCTTGCTTTTCACTTCAGTTCGGCGGCCATTTTAAATCCCCACATATATTCAAACCCACAGTTTCCCCTGCTCGGTGCCTTTTGGACTGCCCGCATTAAACTCCATCAATTGTTATGCCCACACCATGTTGTAGCATATTTTAGTCCCAGATAAAAGCAGGAAATGTCATACTTCTCTTACATGGGGCTTATTTATAAGGATTTAATAAAATGCAGGCCCACCGTCTCTTTAAATCAAAACAACACATAAAAATAACACCTATTCCCTTTAAGGAAAACTGACTACTCCAAACCTTTCGCCCTTGCTAACTGGGTGGCCAGCTAAGGTGGTTCCCAAGTCAAAAGCATGCCCTGGCATATGCCTCAGTGTAACACAGTCTCTCCATACAATAAATGGGTTTTGCTTATCTTAGTCGTTTTGGAGCAGACATCCCTGCTTCATCACAGTCTCTCCTCCATTCTTCCTAGGGGAACATAGCCCCACGTTGAGCCAAGAGAAACTCCTCTGTAGGTTCTCTGTACCAGCTTCCGCTGCTCGGGAGCATTTCTATCCCCCCCCCCCACCCTTCTCTGGGGAAAACAGTCTCTCAGCATAGCAGCTTTCAGTCTGTCTTTTAAACCACTTCCTTGTTCACTCAAGGAGTCTGATTATCCATTACTTAGCAGCTGCTGCTGGCTTCTCTTGGAGGATTTAACTCTCTGTGGACAGGAAAGCACACTTACTGCACTGTTCCAGCCCCTAGAGGACAGTGATGGTATCACAATATATATACAGGGCCCGACAAATTGGGCCAAAACCCACTCCCCCCCCCAAAAAAGGAACTCGCCCACCCCGCCACACTAATAATAAAAATTACATTGAAGCAGCTTCATTACCTTAGCGAATAGCCGCTTAGGTTTGGGCACAATAGCAGCTTTATTGAGGGCAAAGGGGGTGATTCAAGCAGGTACTTGGCCCTTCAGTCACCCCCTCTAACCCCAATAAATATTACAATATGTACTAACCACCAATACACAACCCATCCATCCCGTGCCCCCACATGAAACCATAATTTATTTTTTTTAAACACAGGATTGATGCCAGATGCTGGCAGGGTGGTCCCTGCGGGTGTCCATGGACCTCCAGGTGGTCCCCACAGGTGTCTAAGGGCCCCAATGGGGTCCCCAGGGGGTCCCCATGGGTGTCTAGGTGCCCTCAGGTGGTTCCCATGGGTGTCTGGTGGCTCTCGGGTGGTCCCATGGGTGTCTGGGGGCCCCCGGGTGGTCCTCACTTGTGTTCCCGAAGAGTGTCCGGGGCTCCTCGGGTGGTCCTTGTGGGTGTCTGGGGGGTTTTGGTGGTCCCCGCTGGTCTCTGTTGACCTGCAGTAACAATCCTATTAAAAAAACAAATGTGGAAGACATTGCAATAAATACACCTCCCTCCTCCCCCCCTTTAAAGTGACGTCACATCACTGACCTACTTGCTGGCCAGGCCAACGGAGAACATTGACCGACCAGTAAGAAAATTAATCTCCTCCGGTCTCACTGCGGCTTGGTGCGCAGTGGCTGCCTCATGGAAGAAGGTATCACCCCCCTCCAAGCAAACAGTGAAAAAAAGGATTAACGAAGTAATGCTCATGGAAAGGCTGTTAGCCTTTCTAAAGAGAACTACAACGACTTTTTATAAAGTCTGGGAACCATGGTTGATCTTACCAACAAGGTAAAGACCTTCATAATTGAAAGACGAGGCGACTCAGGCATCTGGGATGATGGGTGCGGTGTTGGTACCTGGTGGCTGGGATGAGGGGTTGAGAGGCAATCCCCCCTCCCCCCTGGTTATTCCCCTCCCCCTCCTTCCTAATCCCCCTCCCGCCTTATCCTCCTCCCCCCTTCTTTCTCCCTTTCTCTTCCTTCTCTCTTTTTCTTGCGAGGGTCTACTCTATCCTCTCTATATAAAAAACAAAAACCCTATATTAGGCTAAGGAATAACATTATGTCTGTTCAATGTAATAAAAAAAATTGAAACAAAAAAACTTTTTTTTTAAACTAACAACCTATCACATGGTACAGTAACCAATGGTATTGTCTTCAATCCCATTGGCTATAATACCATGTGATATAGCCAATTGTTTTGAAGGCTGTGACGTACCTCCCTTGGAGATGATGTCACATCCTTCACTAAAAAAAATGAGATGGGCACATGATACTGCGTCCAATCAGATTGGAGCTGTACCATCTGACCTGAAAATGTGATGTCACAGGCTATATATAAGGCCTTGACGCCTCATTTTACCCCAAGAAGCCGACGTGACAACATCATGTTGTGAATTTACCACGGGGCTATGGATTGACAGATGAAGATTACAGAAAAGATAGAAATAATTACAGATGAAAAAAGAAGAAGGTAGAAGATCAAAGAAAGAACAAATTTGTTAGCTGTTATCAGATCTTCAAGGTGGATGGGTTGGATTGACTTTGATGACGTCGCGGTACAAAAGCTTCCTGATACCTCTGAATTCGGAGGGCCAACACTTCTAAAGGTAATACAAATATTGTATGTATGTAAATGTCTTTGTTTCAGGTTTTTTTTTATGTATTTTTTTTTCTTTGAATGTTTCTGACTGCTAATGTATTAATTTGTGCCCCTTTAGGGTACAGATTAATACAGTGATCGCCAATGCATTTTTTGGCAAATATTTGTTTTCTTTTGAGTGTTATTTTTTTCTATGTCTGTTTATTATTTGGATTACATTATTTGTAATTTTGATGGCTTGTTTTTATTTATTTGTCCGATTGTTTAGCGTTTTTAATTCATTATTTCTATTGCTGGCTCATGGTTTGAATTGATGTGTTGGCTATTGGTTTTATTAGATAATTGATTTGTTGGCTACTGGTTACAATTATTTTTTTTTTTGTTGGTTAGTGCTTTTTTAATTGGTTGGCTAGTGCTTGTATTTATTCCATTTGTTGTCTAGTGTTTTGATTAATTGAATGGGGGTGTTTAGCTGCTTGTGTATATGGTTTTTTTATTGTGTATTTTGGGTCTTCATGCATTTTTATTAGGGTGACCATTGACAGCTACAGTGGCTTATGCCCATATTATATGGGTATAATGTACCACTATGCAAATCAATGGGTACAGGTGGGTATAGTGGTTCCAGGGTGGGTGGGCAGGCCTCCCATGTGGGTAGCGGGGAGGGTGAGTTAACCCCTTAATTACTACAGTGGCTATTAACTTCTAAGGTGATTAAGGGGTAGGGACCATTAGATTGTATTTTGAATGTATTCTTGCTGGCATCAGAGGACAGTATGCTGATGAGGATGCCCATCAGGATGGCAGGATTAAGAAGAAAGGTTTATTTACTTTATTTATGCTGCCTGGCTAATGTTTTATTTAATAATGGGAAAATTAGCTATTATCCATATCTGGATAATAGTTATTTTGCCCATTACTGTACTGTATGTGTTGGGGGGGGGAGGGGGACATGCAGGGGGTTGGGAGTTGTATTTATTGCAATGTCTTTCACATTTCTTTTTTTGCAACCACAGGCCAGTGGGGACCCCCGAACACCATCTGAGGACCCCGGACACCCATGGGGATCACCCGAGAACATCAGGACACCCGTGGGAACCACCTGAGGACACCCAGACACCCGTGGAAACCCCTGAGGGCCCCCAGACACCTGTGGGAACCACCCAAGGGCCCCCAGACACCCATGGGGACAACCCGTGGACCCCATTGGGGCCCCCGGACACCCTCAGCCACCACCGCCTACGGACACCTGCGGGAACCACCCAAGGACCTCCACACACCAACGGGGACCACCCAGGGAACCCTGTTGGAGCCCCTGGACACCCGAGGACAACCTGGAGACCCATGGACACCGGCGGGGACCACCCAGTATCCTTGTCGACCTCTGGTATCAATCCTTTGGTTAAAAAAATAAATTATGGTTTTATGTGGGGGCAAAGGGGGTGGGTTGTGTATTGGTGGTTAGTACATATGGTAATGTTTATTGGGGCAGAAGGGGTGAATGAAGGGCCAAGCACCCACTTCACTCACCCCCTCTGCCACCAATAAAGCTGCTGTTGTTACTTAATTGCCGCTTCATTGCCTTAGTCGTTAGACGTTAAGGTAATGAAGTTGTCTGTAGTTGTCTATAAATGCATTTTTATTGCATGGGGTTCATGCCGGGGTCTCCGGTGCTGATATAATGGGTTATATAGATTATATTAGATATATATTATATTAATATGATATATATATATATAAAAAAAAGAAGAAAGTGCACGCCCCATAGCGTAAAATAATACATTTAATTAGGGAAAGGGTAGAAAGGGGGGGAGAAAACAGGCATTCTTACAAAGGTAAGAGTTAAAATAAGAAGTACTGCTTGTTAAAATAACTTCACTACTGCTTATTTTAACTCTTACCTTTGTAAGTGTGCCTGTTTCCTCTGCCCCTTCTACCCTTTCCCTCATTAAATTTACTATTTTATGCTATGGGGCATGCGCTTTCTTCTTTTTTGTTGTTTTAAGGGATGTGGATCATCCTTTGAAAGCAGCCTGGACTCGAACACCAACATCGTCATTACTTACACTGAGATACTATCTTGACCAGGACTTGATCGCTTAACTGGTCTTTATATGTTTTGTGTTGTGTTAGTCTTGTTTTGTCACAATTCACTTGTAAATAGATTATTAGTAATTTACCTCTGAAATTATATATTTATCACATTACATTAATAGGTTAGTATTGTTTAATTATACCATATATTAATTTTCACAATATATATATAGCAAATAGAAATAACACTGTGTGCTCCTTTACATGTGTTAGACAGCTTTGCAGCCCTGCCTTTCACCATTATCGCCCAGCATACTTTGCTTCCCCTGCAGCAAGGGATTTTGGGAAATGACATGCAAATGAGCACACAGTGACACCTTTTGCTTCAAATCCATTTTGACATGGACCCCTATGCTTGCTGCATTGCCCACAGCTTTCCAGTATATATATATATATATATATATATATATATATATTATATATATATATATATTTTTTTTTACATAGTCCAAAGATGTTAGGCAGCTTTCTGCCCTGTTTTAGGTCAGAAAGTGCAGGAATAGTCCAAAATGATCCATTCCACAGCTTCACATTTACTCAGGCTGGTGGATGGAAAGTCCAGACCACAGATTACAATGTGTCTAGTTCTCCCTCACCTGCTTTCCTAATCACTAGCGCAGAGAGGGTTGCATTTCAGGCTCTCTACTTAGAGCCTGGAGGCTGGGGGTTTCGCTGCTCCCCTGCATCCAGTTCAGGGAGGACGCCCCCTTCAAGTATCGCAGTATCAGAGGATTTGCCTGGACACTTGGGACCGAGTTCCCACCACGAACAGATAAGACAAACAAACTTTTATTGCTGTATCTAAAAGACTGTATGCTGTATCTAGTGACCCTAAATGAGAGGGCATTTTTTAAGCTGGGTAACCAGGTTAGTTGGCCCAGCAGCAGTTAGAGAGGCTGATTCTGCTGTGTAGTTAGATCCCTGAATGGGATAGGATTTCTTTATATGATTTGGTTTTTGTTTGTTGAAGTAACAGTGTGGGAAATATTATAACACTGATATGAGTAAACCGCTGAAGGTTAATAGCTGAGTGCCTCCTGCCTACACATGTTAAAGCTGCCCCTTACTGGGATGAAAATAAAGCAGGCAGAAGACTGAGTTAAGCAACGTAATGCTTTGTATGATCCTGTTATTTGTATAATTAACCCTAGAAGACTGTGTCGGGAAGATCCCAGACAGACATCAGCGCTACAAAAGAGGGGCATTTGTCACAATATATATATATATATATATATATATGTATATATATATATATATATACACAGCTGTGACTGCCTTTATCCTAAGGCGGCCATAGCCGAGCCGCTCTGATAACCGCGGCCAGACGCGGTCTATTTTCTTTTTTTCCGGAGCGGTTTTCGATATGATTTTTAGCGCTGTCTGCAATACTGCAATACCGTCTAAAAACTCAGGTGGGCGTTCGCGAGCTGTTGTCTTAAAACTCTAGTAACAATTCAACCTACAGTACAGCAGTACATTTTCTGCAAGTCTGTGTGTGCATGCGCAGTAATTGTAAATTTGGAGATTTATACAGTATTACAAATATATAACGTTGCGTTTTCTTTGAATATAAAATTATCACATTTCTACAGTATATGTATTTAGTAATCAATACTTTTACTTCTTTTCATACTGTTTATTTTATGCGCATGCATGTACTGCACAGTATGTCTCATTTGAACATTGTTGAAACGCATAGGCGTGTTACAGTATCACATTTCGGCGCATTAAACATTATGATGACGTTTTGAAAATATTTATTTGAACTGATAATCAATCATACAACGCTCTCCCCCTCGCGCGCGCGCACACACACAAGGTATTTCAACTTCTTATCTACAGTACACCTCTCCCACATAATTCCTTGGAATGGATGGCTTTCTGGCTTTAATCTTCCCAAACCTGTCATCACATTTCTGCGCATGCGTGTATAACTTCCCATTCAATTAGAAATTCAAGTCTGAAAAAAAAGGTTTTTTTTTTTGTGTTATTTTTTTCTTCGTTTCTCGACATATGCTGTGCCTGCATAACAATTCTTGATATTCTGATCATCAATCAGAACTGTAGCTTTTTAATTCTACACTAGTCATGCACATACTTTATGACGTGGGTGGCATACTGTGATTTTTATTTGGGGGTGTGGGGATCAAAACATTATGTTAACCTGTTGAAAATATTTCTTTGAACTACAGGTAATCCATCATACAGCTTTCACCCTCTCCCCCCCGCACACACAAGGCTCAAGGATTTCAACTTCTTATCGACACCTCTCACAAACCATTCATTTTCAAATGGTTGGTTTTGTGGCTGTAATCTTCTCGAGTGAGCCTAGTCTCACATTTCTGCGCCTGCGTGTAATTCTCTTTGGGTGGGACCTTGTTGATTATTAATGCGCATGCGTGTATAACCTCCCATTCAATTAGAAGTTCAAGTCTGAAAAAAAAGTTTTTTTTTTGTTATTTTTTTTTCCGTTTCTCGACATGTGCTGTGCCTGCATAACAATTCTTGATATTCTCATCATCAATCAGTACTGTAGCTTTTTAATTCTACACTAGTCATGCACATGCTTTATGACGTGGGTGGCATACTGTGATTTTATTTGGGGGTGTGGGGATCAAAACATTATGATGACCTGTTGAAAATATTTCTTTGAACTACAGTTAATCCATCATACAGCTTCCCCCTCCCTCCCCCCCTCCCCCGCACACACACAAGGCTCACAGATTTCAACTTCTTATCGACACCTCTCACAAACCATGAGAATGACACATCCATCCACCCCCCAAACCCCGAAGCCATTCTTTAATATCTTTGAGGCTTTGTTTACGGTAAT
Organism: Ascaphus truei; assembly: GCA_036426205.1. Classification (NCBI taxonomy): domain Eukaryota; kingdom Metazoa; phylum Chordata; class Amphibia; order Anura; family Ascaphidae; genus Ascaphus; species Ascaphus truei. Next base: position 69,136 of record WSYH01003043.1, read on the forward strand.
GCATGCGAACGTGTGATAATCCCTTCTCGAATTTAATATGTTAATCTGATTAGCCCTTCTTGGCCCTTCAACCCTCCCCCCCCCCACCACCACCACCACTTCACACACAAGCCTTACAACGTGAACAGAAATATTTATCCACACCCAAATTTAATATGTAAATCTGATAAGGTGGGGTTTGTTTCAATGATTATGATTATCATGAATGTAAAGAAATATTTATTTTATTTTATCAGGAATAAAAAATACAAATAATCATGAATAATACAAATTACAGTCTTTATCTTCCTTGTACACGTACTGTAGTTCTTCTATCAGTTGAAAATTAAGGGCCGGTGGATAATCATGGAAGAATGAAAAATACAAATAATCATGAATAATGCAAATTTATAATAATAAAAACAGTAATACAATTTTTCAGTCTTTCTCTTCTTCGTCATGGCCACATTGCATTCTGTAGTTCATTGGGAGAGGGGTTTTTTTGTGTAAATCATGACTATAGATACACTATACACACAGTTCACAAAATTTACACATGATACCCCCTCCCCCTGCCCGTCCTTTTTTAGTGCAGATCTCTCTGAAAAGGAAAGAATAAATGAGTGCAGTTAAGTGCATATAATGGCATTGTGTACAGTATAACTACTCCATATTGGACTATGCAATTGCTACTATCAAACTACTGTCAAACTACTGTATGTATTAGTATACTCTACTAATGTATTCATTATACATTATAACTTCTGTATAACTACAGTACAAAACTTTGTAACAAGCTCTCTCTCAAAATAAAAAAATTGTGCAGTTAAGTGCATACTGTATACTGTAAAACAATCTGTGCCATACTTACCTGTATCATACTGTACTTGGTATGCCTGTACTTACCATACTACAGTACAGTACTGTACCATACTACCTTCCTGATGCATGCCCATTACGCTCTATCACAATGGGCAACACAGTCGCAATATGGTCGATATATTTATTACATCGTTCGACGGTGAGTACATTGTTCCAAAAACTCAGTATGCCATTCGCCAACTCATCCTTTTTTGAGGGTTTCACCACTTTTTGCATATGATCCTTCAGCTGATGCCAGACCATTTCGATAGGATTGAAGTCTGGCGATCTGTCATTGGAGGGGAAAACAAGGAGAATTAGTTAAAGAGATACACAGTAAACAGTGGGAAAAAATGAGACACGGTTACCGTACTTACTCCGCTAGCATCTTCACCCAGTTGATATCGCAGGCAAGAATATGCACATGTTGACGCGGTGTGTTTGGGATCGTTGTCCTGGTAGAAACGGTGACCATCTGGGAATTCACATGTGATGTATTCCACAATCTCAGGCACTATTTTCTCTTGGAAAAAAACTTTATTCATGATTCCTGTAACAAGAAAAGAAAAGTGCTCAAAATAATGCACACTACAGTAGTACAGTACAGTGCATAAGGCACATGACTTTGTGCATTATTTTACCATCAAAGATGACAATGCATCCTGATCCATGCCTAGAGATGGCACCCCACACATCTTCACTGGGTGTTTTGGACGCGGCTTCATAGATATGCGTCCTTCTTTGTGGAATGCAAAGGTGGCAAATCTCTCCAGCGATATAGTAGACTCGTCAGTAAAGATGCAATCCTGAAAAGTTTCGCCACTGTCAATCCATGCCTGTGCCTGGACCACTCTCTTGATCTTGTTGACGTCCCTTATCATAGGGTACGCTCTGTAATGACAAGGAATAATTTTATAGGTACAGTACAGTTTCTTAAACCACACTTTTACCTCCTGTACTGTCCAGTACTAACCTCAAACGTCCATATCTCCATCCAATTCTGCGTCTCATCTTCTTGATGCTGGTCTCTGATACGGATATATTGTGAGTTTTCTGCAGAGTGTCTTTGACCCTTGTGGCACTCTTCTCATCATTCTCTTCACTTATTTGGGGAACCAGAAGAGTTGGTTCCCTACAGTGTAAAGGAAAAACAACAATACGTTACAGTAGGCAACAAGTACAGTACATCATTTATGCGCAGGCCTACAGTATGGCTAAATATATATAATACTGTATACTGTAGTTATATAAATATACAGCGATATAAATTTTAATATATATATATATATACAGTAATATAGTTATATAATTATACAGCGATAACAATAATAATAGATAGATATATAATATTGTTATATAAATATACAGCGATAACAATTATACTATAATATTACTGGTACTTTGTGTGTGTGTGTCATACTGTTTACAGTATTGTATTGTATTGTATGTCTTTATTTATATAGCGCCATTAATGTACATAGCGCTTCACAGTAGTAATACATGTGGTAATCAAATAAATGACAGATAATATAAATAACAGATCATTGGAATAAGTGGTTCAGACATAAAAGTAACATTAAGTAAGAGGAGTCCCTGCTCCGAGGAGCTTACAATCTAATTGGTAGGTAGGGAGAATGGACAGAGACAGTAGGAGTCTGGTAAGTGCGTCTGCAGGGGGCCAAGCTTTATGTATCATGTGTCCAGTATTATCTCCAGTGCTATTCATATGCTTCTTTAAGCAAGTGTGTCTTAAGGTGGGTCTTAAAGGTGGATAGAGAGGGTGCGAGTCGGGAACTGAGGGGAAGGGCATTCCAGAGGTGTGGGGCAGTCAGTGAAAAAGGTTTAAGATGGGAGAGGGCTTTAGATACAAAGGGGGTAGAAAGAAGACATCCATGAGAAGAACGCAAGAGTCTGGATGGTGCATAACGAGAAATTAGGGCTGAGATGTAAGGAGCGGCAGAAGAGTGTAAAGCTTTAAAAGTGAGGAGAAGAGTGGAGTGTGAGATGCGGGATTTGATCGGAAGCCAGGAGAGGGATTTCATGAGAGGAGATGCTGAGACAGATCTAGGAAAGAGTAGAGTGATTCTGGCAGCAGCGTTTAGGATAGATTGTAGGGAAGACAGGTGAGAGGCAGGAAGGATGGACAGCAGGAGGTTACAGTAATCAAGATGGGAGAGAATGAGGGCCTGAGTCAGAGTTTTAGCAGTCGTGCAACAGAGGAACAGGCGTATCTTTGTGATATTACGGAGGAAAAAGCGACAGGTTTTAGAAACATTTTTAATGTGAGAGGAGAATGTGAGAGGAGTCCAGTGTGAGCCCTAAGCAGCGTGCTTGGGCTACTGGATGAATAATCGTACTTCCAACAGTAATGTGAAAGGAGGTAGTAGGGCCAGGTTTGGGAGGAAATATAAGGAGCTCTGTTTTTGCCATATTGAGCTTAAGGCGGCAGAGGGCCATCCAGGATGATATAGCAGAGAGTCATTCAGAAACTTTGGTTTGTACAGAAGGTGTAAAGTAAGGGGTTGAAAGGTAAATTTGTGTTGTCAGCATAGAGATGATATTTCAATCCAAAAGATGTTATTAGGTCACCTAGAGAGAGTGTGTACAGAGAAAAGAGAAGAGATCCCAGGACAGAGCCCTGGGGTACCCCCACAGAGAGATCAATAGAGGAGAAGGTGTTAGCAGAAAAGACACTGAAAGTACAATGGGAGAGGAAAGAGGAGATCCAGGATAGAGCTTTGTTCTAAATACCAAGAGTATGGAGGATGTGAAGGAGAAGAGGATGGTCCACATTGTCAAATGCTGCAGAGAGGTCGAGCAATATGAGCAGAGTGTAGTGACCTCTGTCTTTGGCAGCATGGAGGTCATCAGTTATTTTAGTGAGGTCTATTTCCGTGGAGTGAGCAGTGCGGAAGCCAGATTGTAGAGGGTCTAGGAGAGAATAGGTGTTGAGAAAATGGAGCAAGCGAGAGAATACAAGACGTTCAAGGAGTTTAGAGGCAAAAGGCAGGAGGGAGACAGGTCGATAGTTAGAAAGACAGGTAGGGTCAAGCTTGCTGTTTTTGATTAATGGTATAACTGTTGCATGTTTGAAGGAGGATGGAAAGGTTCCAGATCAGAGGGAGGAGTTAAAATTGTGTGTGAGCGTAGGGATTATAGTAAGACCAAGAGGTTTTAGGAGATGGGAGGGAATGGGGTGAAGAGAGCAAGTGGTAGAGGGAGAAGAGGCGATCAACAGCGACACATCCTCCTCTAAGACTGTGGAAAAAGAGTCAAGGAAGGCAGGAGAAGAATTAGGAAGAGGTGTAGGATGGGAGGAAGAAACAGAGGGGATGTTCTGATGTATGGATTACACCTTTTCCTTAAAATAGTCAGCAAAGTCCTGAGCGGAGATGGAGGAAGGAGAGGCAGCTGAGGGTGGTTTGAGTAGAGTATCAAAGACAGAGAACAGTCGGCGTGGGTTAGACTTGTGCATGTTGTTGATTAGTGAAGAAAAGTAGGCTTGTTTAGCTTGCGAGAGGGCAGAGTTGAAACAGGATAGCATACATTTGTAGTGAAGGAAGTCTGAGAGAGTATGAGTATGAGTAGCGAGTATTTCCTCCAGAGACGTTCAGAGGAACGAGTGGAGGAACGCAGCATGCGCGTGTGGGAATTTAGCCAGGGTCTAGGGTTAGAAGGGCTAGGATGGCAGAGACAAAGCGGGGCATGTAGATCAAGAGAGGAGGACAAGGCAGAGTTGTAGTTCCTGACCAGGTTGTCAGGGTTTGTAGCAGAGCTGAGAGAGGAGAGGGAGG
>WSYH01003044.1:0-39340 GCA_036426205.1 Ascaphus truei
TCCTGTTCCTGAGGGACGCCCTCTGACAATATTTGAAGAAAATCCTTGTGAGTTGGTTACTGTACACAACCGCATGGCCTACTGTAATATTATCATCTCAAGTGTGAGTGAGATAACTGCGAATTTTCACCTTGATATTAATCTGGTTAAAGGAAATTGCACTATATGTTCGTTTTTCTTGTTTTTCACAAAATCCAGGAAGTATTTGCGCTCTTAATCCTCCGCTTCAGCGAAACTGTTTGGACTTGGATTGAGTCCATTTCGGAGCTGCACTACTTCCAGTCGTAATATATTTCTTTTTAACTAGTGTGTCCACTGGGTTATTACTTTAAACGGTATGTGCGCTTGAAACCCCCTCTGTCTCTGTTCTTAATTTTAGAATGCTTCTAAATGATGCCCAATAGGAAGTGCTACCAAGCAATGCTTTGGTAATAGGAAAATAGTCCAAGACTCCGCAGAAGAAGTAGAGGAATTGATAAAGGTAATGTATTTGGCCTAATGAGGTGGTGTTACAGAGGTACTGCCTTAGGCCTGGGACATAGTCATTTAAAACAGTGCGGAGGCGCGCTGAGGCTCAGGGAAAGCAGGGCTCCATCCGTGGGCGTGTCGGGGGCGGGTCTGGGGGCGGGTCAGTGACGTCACGGAGCTGGTGGCGCGTGCAGCCGAATTCCCCGGTCTGCAGAGAGCTGCAGGGGGAAAGACAGGGGGGGGGGGGCGTGACGGGGGAGTGAGGGGGGGCGCGGCCGTGACGTCACCCGGCAGGTTCGCCATCATTGGCTGAACCACCGGGGGGCGTGGCCTAGCGCTCCATTGCAAGTTCCCCTCACAATTTGCTTGCAGGCTGGAAAAACTCACCGCGCAGTGTGGCGCCCCCCCCTCGCAAGGGGCTCGGCCCCATTGTGAGGCAGCTCTTGTCCCTGCAGCATCCGCCACAGCGGGTGCTGCAGTAGCCAACGAGACCTGGCCTAAGGCCTTGCCTCTTAACAACTTTACCCAATGCTGCCACACATATTGAGATTGGCTGCCTACTGCAGTACATCCAGGCTCATGCTTCCATCAGATCTGCAATATGATGCATATACAGTATGAGCTTCTTCAAAACGGTATCAAGTGCCTTAGCAGTTCTGGTGGAGCACTTCTCTATGCTCAGCTTTAGTGTGAAATTATAGCAATGTGCTGCCTTTTCCTCCACATACAGTAGCTGTGAGTAGGAGAATGCCAGTTCAGGTGTAAAATGATGAGCCTGAGGAAAGGGCGGAACTTAAGCCAGAAGTGGGCGATACAATGGAGGAAGGAAGAAGAACAAGAGACATTCAATCACTAATTATTTACTTGTAAATGCAATTATTTGGCACTTTTTCTGAATCTTGTTCACGCTTGCTTTACAAAAATAAAATGTAATAAAACAAAAATTAAAGCCTACAGTACAGCTTACAAAACATTGTACGAGCAACTTGTGTTTGCACAAGGCACTATACTTTGCTAGAAACTTAAATATAAAACAACAACAGAACTATAATACAAATTGGATTTTCACATGACTCCTCAGGGTTCCTTTATTAACAAAGAATGTTCTTAAGACAAACTGGGCAGCCACACACAGGTTCCGATATCCGTTTGGCGTAGCAATAGAATGTTCTAGAGCTACCTCAAAAACATGGTTTGGAAGAGTTACCTAAGGAGAATGGTGGAAATCCATATTCTATAGCAGTGGTTGCCAAAAAATGTTTTGGTTAAGGAACTGGAGCTGCATACATGTTTTCTAAGATTTTGTTTAGTTATGCCTGCCAGTGGAGCAGTGTCTATTCCTGCCTCTGTAGTTCCACCATATTTCCGCTGGACACAGTGGCATTAGCAGTGGGGGTAGATGAGTGTCGTGGGGGTAGAAATATTTACACTGTCTTCTGTATGTTGCTGATCTTTTTAGGTTGGTTGGTGCGCTTTTTATCTTCTAAATTGCTCCCGAATACCTTTTCCAGGAAGGAAGGAACCAAAAGACTGTAGCACCCCACCTAAGGTTCTTTAAGTCTAAAAAAAACATTGGAAACGATACGAGAACGTTTCCGGACCATCGTGATGAATACACTTTATGTTGCAGATACTTTATGAGCGCGGACATTTTGTATTTTTTACATTCCTAAGTGGGGTGCTTTTTCTCCTTTGTACTTGCAGCGGTATTTTTTTAATATGGCAAAAAAGTTGTGCGAAGCCAAAGTAAGGAAAAATTGATTTATATCTAAACTACAATGCAATAACCAATAATATGACAAAAGATATGAATTTCTTCCATATTCCAGCTTCATTCCTAATAGTTTCATGATTATTCAATTAAGTTTCCATGTCTGGAAAGAGGTGCTGTAACTCAGTTCCTGTACTTTTCCACACAAAAATATCCCTGTTTACATGTAGAAGAGCAAATGCAGCTTGATTATGAACTTTAAATAATTAATTAGGAAGCTGAATAGTTGACGTGCTATTATTTGTGCTTTGTACAATTAAGGGTAAAATGAGAGAAGAATTAGCTGGTTCGGGCATGGGCTACCAAACACCTGACAAAATCCGTTACATTATAAATAGAAGTTTGCTATTTCTGGCACCTAATCAGAGGCGTTATGTTCAGAGATGCAATAAGAGCAAGTTCTCAGCTCATGCCAGCAACATTCAGATAACAGACTGAGCCCTAAATTGACTAAGCTCTGTTAGATCAGCGATTCAATTCTGTCTTATGAGGAAAAGAAAAACGCAGGATATCTTTTCTGATTTAACACCATTTTCACTAAGAATTATATATGCCTTAAACTCATTTCCATATGGCTTTTTGGTGGTAATTCATGAGAACCACAGTCACAATTCTTATCTCCTGAATAAAGTCAAAACTCCACATATCATGGGGTACCCTGGTCAGCCATCTGTCTAGACCAGAACTCAAGGACAGAACTTCTTTGATGGTCTCTTATTCCCCTCCCTCCCCTTATTCCTCTTCTAGAAATGCTTACAAATATTGTTATAACAGGTGTCTTTTTTAGGTTGGAAGCGGTTCTCCCAATAGGGGCTATGTAAGGAGTTTGGTCCAAAGTGGAATCAAACATAAATCCGATAGAAACCAGAGCAGCCAACCTACAGTAGCTTCAGTCTCTAGCTCCTGAGCAATACCATGACATAAAGATATTGATTCACATGGACAACAAAACAGAAGTGTCCTATATCAACAAGATACAGCGAAGCTAGAAACCTGGTCCTGGGCTCTTGCCAATTAAATCTACCTCTCAGCAACGTTTGTTCTGGGAGAGACCAACAAGATAACAGATGCACTCTCCCATCAGAGGTTAACCCTCAGCATAACGTCTCTCAAGATTAACCGGTTCTTTCTAGGGGAGGAGGCATTAAGGGAAATGGATGTAGACCTGATTTCCATGCTGTCCTCAATCCCAACACAATCTCCAAATCCCAAATCCAGACTGTCCACAAGTCTGGACAAAGGGGACATGGAAAATGGATACATTAGCGTTCCCGTAGATGTACCTGAAACTTCCATGTTCCTTTCCTTCCCCCAAGGGTATTACAAAAATTCAGTACCAACCAGGTAGAAGCCTTACTGTCAGGTAATGGAGGTCTTCCTACAGGAGCTACCAAAGTCCACATGGATGGTGGCATGATTGGGAGTTTGGCAGTTGCTTTCATTAATTGCTAAAATAAAAGTCATAACTCCTCAGTAAGAGTGCGTACTACAAAAGGGTATAATGCGATCATTCAGGAGTCCAGATCTTGACATAACACCAATAAATAAAAAACCCAGATAGAGATTACCGTTGGGATGGTTTTAGATTTTCTAGCGCACACGTTTCAAGAAGATTTGGCAGCTTTCATGCTCAGGTCATACAGCGCAGCCGTAGGCCACATTTATAGTGGTCGCACGCGCGCAACAGAGCATGTGATGTCACGTGCACCTGTCGCTCGCGCGAAACCTGCACTGACCTTCTAGGCAGTAGGGAGGCGTAGCTGTGACGTCACGTGAGCAGTTCGCTCTCATTGCCTGAACCGCTCGGGTGACCTGGTCTACGCGCGGCAAAAATAACATTCTTTGTCTTCTCCAGAAACGCTTGCTGGGTTGCACTCTCTATGGGCTGCCTCTATGAGAAGAACTTTGTTGTGCGTGCTGTCACTGCCACTATAATCATGGCCTTAGGCACATTACTACTGAACTTACACTCCCACAAACGATATCTCTGCCTTTGGAAAGACACCACCCATTGATAACTTCCAGAAAACCCTTTAAACCAGCAAAAAATGAACATCGTTCGAGGTTGGATACGCTCTGCGGTGAACCAGTCAGGCACAGATATCTGGTTAGGACAGATACCCGGGCGCTATCTCAATAAGGCGTATATATATTGAAAAAATGTATAAAATATATAACAGCCTGGAATGAATGTTTCTCAAGTTGTCCTCCTGTGACTTAGAACCCCAGCAGGATCAATCCAGGATCCTTATTGACAATGTGATGCAGAAAGAAGAAGGGGGAGCACAGTTAGTGGTATTTTCGATATATTGATAATCAATTCTGTGGAGGACACCTCTATTGCGGGTGCCAGTCTACGTAGTAGACTCCATATAGTAATGGTGTGGAGACAGTGATATGTGTAGGTGGGTGGGATGAAAATGAAAATAAATAGAAATAAAAAACTTACACGGCCTTGTGTAAGTTCTATCCCATCAAGGTTTCTTTAGGTCGATTTTCTTCTCGGTAGAATTTTCTTCCCGTCTTCTGTCGTCTCTTTGCTAGGTGTTTCCTCCTCTGTCTTTTCTTCGTTCGATGGGGGTTTTATCCTCGTGGAAATGGAAAGGTAAGATGGTCAATACACATATGTGTGACAGTGGTAGTGTAAAGGGGGGTGATGGACTAGTGCAACAAAATACCGTTGCAATGCAATGTTATGAACCAACACTCACACGGGCCAATGTGAGGGATCTTTTATCAAGGTATCTTGATCTTCCCACCTCAGGGATTGGATCAGGGTGTCAGATGGTAAATATCTGGCAAATATTTGAGGTTAATGCAACCTTGTGATCAGGGTGGATAGTGATGAAAGAGAAAAATAGCTCAATACTCACACGGGCCAGTGTGAGTACACACTTGTAGTGGTTTCTTGTTCTCTTCTGATGTTTTTCTTGGGTTCTTCCTGCAACGCTGAATCAAAAGGATATATGCAGACTGTTTGGTCTAAAAGGGTTAAACTTTATTGCAACAGAAGGGGTTAACAAATACAAAATGAAATAAAATAAAGTAAAAAAATGGAAACCAGTGGTCTCCAAGGCAATGTGGACTAGGGGAATGCTATTTATTTTCATTTTCATCCCACCCACCTACACATATCACTGTCTCCACACAATTACTATATGGAGTCTACTACGTAGACTGGCACCCGCAATAGAGGTGTCCTCCACAGAATTGATTATCAACATATCGAAAATACCACTAAATGTGCTCCCCCTTCTTCTTTCTGCATCACACAGGCACAGATATCTCACAGTAAGGATTGCCATCATATCAAGTTTCTGGATAAATTCTGACCCAGGTCGCATGACAGGCCGCCATGACTAGCGCGGCTTTTCTACCTGACGCGACTTCAAGATGGTTGCTGTTGCTAGGTGGCAATCCATTCCCCGTACAACAGAGGGAGTTTGCAAATCATAGATTCCTGCAACTTGTTTGTTTTCTTTCAACCTCGTCTACTATGTAACTATGGAGGGGAACCATGAGTCCCGTACTCCGTCTGCCTCACCAGCATTCTCTGGTTGGCAGCTTTGAAACAACTAAACATGGCTCTGTGCCTGTGTTCCACAGCTGAACTAAAACTCATGGGACGAGAAGAAAGTCCAAGGTTTCCTAAAACAAATATTGGCTGCGCATGATAGAACACAGAGGTGTCACTTACCAAAGGTCCCGGAGTGTTGCAGATGCTGAAAGGACTCGTTCTGTTTCATTTTTACAACTGACCTTTTTTATCCGATAGCACATTTTGTGATATGACTTTTCACCAGCAAAAAAGGATATGATAATACATATACATTCTCCCCATTATCTCTTAGCATATAATGCTTCCACTGCAGCCAGGGATTCTGGGTAATGACATGCAAATGAGCACTCAGTCACAGTGTCCCTTTTTGCTTCTCATCCATTGTAACATAGACCCCTATAAGCTTATACAGTACCTGCCGTATTACCCAGCGTTTACAGCACAGCCTGGGATAAAGAACTGCATGGTCAGCAAACCTACCTCACAGAAAGCCGTTGCGACCAGTTAGGTCTCACCAGTGTGATGATGGTTGGGGACCTGGTAATGCGAAGCGGGCAGCGGCATACAATAAATCATTTTATTTTTTATAATCAAATGAATCATTTTCCCATTGGAGTGCAATGTACCAAAGGGTCTTATATAAAGTGGCCATCATAATATTTTGGGACAGGTATTGCCCCTTTGTCAGATCATGTGGCTACATTATGATTGGATAAAGAGTGAATAGGTGTCCTGAAACATTATGACGACCGATTTTCATTGTTTTGAAGATGAGGAGAGCCAGGAAACAAAAAGAAGTACAAAGCAATGTGGACATTACGGATAACCATAGGTATCGAAAATGCTCACTCACATGGCCCAAGAGGTTATAAAGGCATATAGGGTGTAGGCCCGTGATGGATTCTCCTTTGCTGAGCTTGTAATCCCTCATGGAATGGAGTACTTAGAAATGTGGCTCGTGTTTCCCCAGAATTGAAAGAGAGCGCAATACTGGCGCAGAGCGTAATTAAAAGTGTAATACTTCATCAAAACATCTCGCAAATGCGCTCTTAAATATCAAAGTTCTTTAACGCAATAGGTAGGTAAGTATGGGTAAACGGAGACTGGTTCTCCCTGCTCGGGAGCAGATCCTCACTGCCGCGACGTTCTGGCGCATTCCGCTGGTCGTGACACCGGCGTCTCTTCTCCAATTTGTAACGGGTGGCTGATGACTCAATTTGTTTCGCGGAGTCATAAAAGAACCAATCAGATGCCAGTAAGGTGTGTGGTTGGCGAGGAGTTCGCATTTTAGATCATGTTGGGAATATTGGAAGGAAATTATTGTCACAAAGTGTTTCTAAACATTGTTGTTGTACCCATCAATCCAATCCAGCTGGATTGAAATATGGAGCCATAGAACATGTAGAACGCCCTTGAAGAGGGGGAGACAGGCTGATGAAACTAGCACAATGACAGACCTATTGGATCTTTAGATTAGATACTCTAATTCCTGATGGAATAAATATTGACATAGAGAAGTTGGGGCTTTCTTATAAAATATAAAGATACATTTTATTGCCATCATATTATATTCGTTTTTTCAGAATATTTTTTTACAATTAAAGTAGCTTTTTATTATATGTATTGTGTTATATGCAAGCACTAGCATTTTATAAAAAAATATAAAAATTGAATGGATACTTGGTAACATGATTCCAAATGCCATTTAACAGATACTTATTTTCTTATGGTTGGACGTCACTAAATCACTACACACACACCTTACTGGAACCCGATTGGTTCTTTAATTTGCATTATATTGCTACATTATTTATTCCTGTTTTTTATTTTTTCAGGCGGATTAAAAGAATTTGAATGTAACTATCAGTTCTATTGTAGGTTTCTAGTTTAGGGAGCTGTACGTTAATTTGTCATCTTTGGTTCTTTTGTGTCGAATATCAGTTTTAATTGTTTATATAACAATGTGCAATGTGTATTTTTGAGCGCCTTTTGTTTGAAAAGCACGTTATTTATGGTCTTTTTATTAACATATGCAAAATCACCATTGAAGATGACTATTCATGGCATCCCACTTCGTGACGTCGCAAGAGGAGGAGGCCAGGGTGGCAAAAAGGTAAGTGCCTGCGGGCGGCAACATTTAAAACCAGCCCTGTGTGGGGCCCATTTAATGCAAGTTCCCTAACGCTTTGCTTCTTCCGAAGCCTGGAGTGTATAACTATGAATAATATGTCACAAAGGAGCAGCTCAGTGAGTAAAGGCACTGACTCCGAGAACAATGATACTGAGTGTGAAGCAGGGGAACCTGGTTCAATTCCTGGTGTTGGCTCCTTGTGGCCTTGGGCAAGTCACTTTGTCTCCCTGTGCCTCAGGCACCAAACACATTGATTGTACGCTCTACGGGGTCTGTGTCTGCAAAACATTAACTGTACAGCACTGTGTATACTGTCAGCCATATACAAGAGAGAAAAAATGTTTTACGTTTCCAACCAGGCATATGTAATTTGTCCTGAGCACAAGCTGTGTGTTGGAGATGTTATATGCATGCTGGTGCAGAAATGTGAGAACTTGTCTGGTTTTGCTTCCTCTATGTGGTTTGCTCAAACTTTCCAAAAAGTTAGTTCAGACCAAATTGACAAAGCTGCAGTGAAATCTGACCAAATAATGCAATTTTTGATGTTTGCAAATTTAGGCGGAAAGTGCGCGCCTCCTGGCACCTGAGACATCTCTCTGGCAGCCTGAGGCTTTTCTATTATTACCTGAGCTTGTTTTAGGGTCAGGTCCCGAAACGTGCCCGTTCTGTCATGGGACAGGCTTGGCTCAGAGTACATTTTGGGTGTGATGTATGTGTGTATTCAATTGATGCAAAGAGAACAGAAAACTGCAACACTGTCTTTAATAAATCCCATTATAATATTGCGCTCACCAGCTCTTCCCCGAATTGTTCCTAGAACCTCCCCCCTAATCGCTCAATCACAGAACAGGAGCAAAGCTAAGGAACATGTCGCATTGATTTAATGGGCCGCAACATTATATTGTTACGCATAGGGCAGAGGTGGCCAACTCCGGTCCCCATGGGCCATGAACAGGTCAGGTTTTCAGGATATCCCTGCTTCAGCACAGGTGGCTAGGTCAAAGACTGCACTGCTTGGGCTGAAGCAGGGGTATCCAGAAAACTTGAGGACTGGAGTTGCCCACCCCTGGCATAAAGTCAACTTAATGCCCTAATGCCAGTTAAACTGGAGTGTAGCAAAGTCAGAAGAAATGTTGAAAGAGATCTTCAGTCAATAAAATGGTTTCTCTTGAGCAACACACTGGTCAAGGAGAAGGAGCGGCTCAGTGAGTAAAGGCACGCACTCCGGCACTGAGTCTGGATCAGGGGATCCTGGTTCAATTCCCGGTGTCAGCTCCTTGTGATCTTGGGCAAGTCACTTTATCTCCCTGTGCCTCAGGCACCAAAAACATAGATTGTAAGCTCCACGGGGCAGGGACCTGTGCCTGCAAAATGTCTCTGTAAAGCGCTACGTAAAACCAGCAGCACTATACAAGAACACGCTATTATTATCAAAATGCACCTTAAAAATATTGCGCACCCTGATTTTTTTCATTACTCTTTAAAGCCCAAAATACACGCATGCCGGCAACATCATTTCTTCCCCTCTCCGAAAGCAAATATCTCCGGATTGACATTAAAAAAGCAAAATAAAAAATGAGGTTAACAATAATTACTTTATTTCATATAATAATAACTTTTTTGATATAGCGCTTCTCTCCCAATGGGACTTAAAGCGCCTCACAATCACAGTATAGCGCGCGGTACGCAGCACATAGGAATGTTACAGGCACAGGTCCCTGCCCCGTGGAGCTTACACTCTATGTTATTGGCGCCTGAGGCACAGGGAGATAAATTGACTTGCCCAAGGTCACAAGGAGCCGACAGCGGGAATGTGACTTTAAACAATGGGTTTCACTGATTGCTTATCTTTAAAAAATGATCAGTCTCCTTACAAAGGTAATGCTACCCTAATGGACATGTTCCCCAGCCTTCTATTTATGGTGGTAACATCTATATCAATATCTGTATATATATTGTTCTCTAATGCTGTAGTCCTGGTGACTTTAAAAAGATGTAGTGCTTCTGCTTAAAACAGAAACCTATATGTATTTAACATTGCGGAGAAGTTTTTCTAACCGCATATTAGGAAATAATTACATTTTTCTTCAGAAACGGAGGAACTACACGTTTGTCAGTAAACCAAAGTAGTGGTACTGTGAGGTGTTAATTAAAAAGTAGTGGTACTCGTCACCCCACTAATACCATCACATTGCAATCACTGCATAAAGGCATAACACCCTAGAAGTGATACAGCTGATATAATGCATCCTTATGCAGTGCTGATACTGTGCATACTACTTGGAACAATTAAGACCTATAATCCTCTGTCTACAGACTTAACCACTAGACCACTCCCTTTGCTTAATGACTATGCTGCTGTACATACAGATACACATCGCTGATCAAAAGGAGCAAACCATGCAATATCCTACATGTGTGTAAAATAAATCAGTTATGTAGGATTAGATAATATTGCATTTATTATTATTATTATTATTATTATTATTATTCAACTCATAATGCCATATTTAATGAGTTTTAATATACTGATCATCCTTTGATTTCTAGCAGGCTTTATCCCACCTCCCCAGCAGTGCAAGATCTTTGTAACACTTTCCAACATGATAATTTGTTGCCAATATTCCCAGCAGTTCTAGCTGCAAACTGTAACAACAGATAATGTTACCTTAGTAATATCAGGATACATTGTAGCTGCTGAGTTACACTGACTGAAGTATTGACTGAAACGGAAAGGCAGCCATTTAGTGATCCCATGCGAAGCAGGATTTTTGCTGATTGATCACAGGAGAACAAAACGATCGGCAGTTTAGGTAATTAGTTTTCAATAAAGGTAATCAAAGGCTGCATATACTAAACAAAAACAAGATTTTTATGTTTTTTAAAGTGCCGCTCGCACTGCCTCTTTAAGAAGTCCGAAGATGAAATCTGTTTGAACAAGGCTCTAAGAAGAACTTCCCCATCTCATCCCACTGCAGGGGGCCGCCAGCCAGGCAGGCAGAGGAATTTAGGGGTGATTACTGCAGGAGAGGGAGTGTTGGAATTTTCAGATGTTGAGAGAACAAAGGGGTCATTTAAGTATCACTGGCCGGTTGCAGCAATTCAGATCCAGGCTTTAAAACACTACCAAAAATTACGTTGTTTTTAATCTAAGTTTTGCAGCCCTTTCGCATCGAACCCGCAAACTACTTCGGGACAGGAGGTGTTAACCCTTTCGGTTCCAGAGGGGCCTGCAATGCTATGTGAAGGGTAGCAGTGAGGGGGCTAGGTGACCCTTTTTGGTTTATGGAACAGGGTGGAACACCCCTGAGTGTCTTTCTGTACCTGCCTAAATTGTAATGTCTGTGAATGAGAAACATAATATTATCACTAGAGATGTGTGATATCGCACAAATTCACGGACCTGGTAAATTGGGACTTTTTTTTTCCTCCCAAAACTTTAAGATTCACTATTTTTTGGGCAAGCATTAAAAATCAATGGGCAAGGTCATGTGACCCTTTATATACTGCCATTATATATACACTGCGATTATATACACTGCCATATTATACTGTATAAACTTCCATTATATATACTGCCATATTATACTGTATGTATTGCATTATATATACTGCCATATTATACTGTATATACTGCCATTATATACTGCCATATTATACTGTATGTACTGCCATTATATATACTGCCATATTATACTGTATAAACTTCCATTATATATACTGCCATATTATACTGTATATACTGCCATTATATACTGTATATACTGCCATATTATACTGTATATACTGCCATTATATACTGCCATATTATACTGTATGTACTGCCATTATATACTGCCATATTATACTGTATGTATTGCCATTATATATACTGCCATATTATACTGTATGTACTGCCATTATATACTGCCATATTATACTGTATGTATTGCCATTATTTATACTGCCATATTATACTGTATGTACTGCCATATATTATAATGTATATACTGCCATTATGTACTGCCATATATTATACTGTGTATAAACTGCCATTATATACTGCCATATATTATAATGTACGTATATACTGCCATTATATATACTGCCATATTATACTGTATATACTGCCATTATACACTGCCATATTATACTGTATATACTGCCATTATATACTGCCATATATTATAATGTATATACTGCCATTATATACTGCCATTATATACTGCCATATATTATAACGTATATACTGCCATTATATACTGCCATATATTATAATTTATACAGGCATACCCCGCATTAACGTACGCAATGGGACCGGAGCAAGTATGTAAAGCGAAAATGTACTTAAAGTGAAGCACTACCTTTTCCCACTTATCGATGCATGTACTGTACTGCAATCGTTATATACGTGCATAACTGATGTAAATAATGCATTTGTAACAGGCTCTATAGTCTCCCCGCTTGCGCATAGCTTCTGTACAGGTAAGGAGCCGGTATTGCTGTTCAGGACGTGCTGACAGGCGCATGCGTGAGCTGCCGTTTGCCTATTGGGCAATATGTACTTACTCGCGAGTGTACTTAAAGTTAGTGTACTTAAAGCGGGGTATGCCTGTATACTGCCATATATTATAATGTATATACTGCCATTGTTGCTAAATTCCAGCCCAATGAGTACAATGCGAGGAAAATGCTGGCCTAAAACTGGTGAAATTTCAGGCAATGTGAATATTTCATGAACCATATATGATAATAGGAGACATTATTGGATAATGGGTCACTGGGGTTTTTCGTTTGCCTTCCTCTGGGTCAAAATACTGTGAATACAAATATAGGATCTGTCTCTAAATTTAGCATAGGATGAACTTGATGAATATGTCTTTCTTCAACCTCATTAACTATGTAATTACTGTATGTAAGATGCACACATCTCTAGTTCTCACTCTGTGTGCCACTGGTCAGAAGGGGGTACAGTTAGGTGGGTGGTGATTTGAGGGGTTTGGACAGAATCTGGGTGGTATTCAGTAGTAGGAGGAAGAGAGAGGCACACTGAAATACTGTAGCAAATGAAAGAGAAGGACAGGGAGAGATATGGGCAGAGAGAGATAGTGAGAGTGACAGACAGATAAAAGGCAGAGAAACAGGCAGCGAGAGAAAGATAAGGAGGGAGAGGGAAAGTGAGAGGGGAATGAGACTGCAAGCTGGGAGGGAAAACTAGTCACTCTGGGAGGAGGCAGAGTGGAGGGGTGGGAAGGGGGAGAGTTTAGAAAGTGTAAACAGAATCTGTTTTGTGTGTCCTAATGCACAGGGACAGACTGACCGGTGACTGACAGCCGAACACAGGAGACACACAGTCACCCACACACGCCCACTCAGAGCCTGAAGCGAACTCGCAGAAGTCCTGTTGTTTCAGAGCCTTGGTGAGACATCCTATACGGAGAAATCCTGCCTGTGTGTTGTGTGTGTTGGTCGGCGTGTACCGTACATGGGGGTTTGTGCAGCGGACTCGTGTCTCTCAGACCGTATTTGGAATTGAGACCTAGACGTTGTTGTACTTGAGTTTTCGAGAGCACACGAGTCTCTGGAAGGAGGATGTGTTGTTGTGTGTCTGTGTGCGATGGATGTCTCTGCCTGGGGTCACCCTGTGCTTTGTGTGGCAACTGTTCAGTGGGTTTCTCTGTATGTGTCACTTTATGTCTTGTTTGTGTGTCCTTGTGTAATCCGTTATATGACACACCCTTGCCTTTATTATATCATGTTGTGTTACATGACAGAAAGTCGTGTGCAGGGGACTGAGTTACTTTGTGGCGAAAATGAAGGGGGAAGTACAATATGTGAGGAGCCTTTCTGGTAAATATACTCATCTGATCCTTAGCTGAAGAATAGCTCATGTTTCCATATTGTGGATAATGGTTCCTCATTCTAATGCAGGGGTGGCAAACTCCAGTCCTCAAAAGCTACTAACAGTTCAGGTTTTCAGGATATCTGTGCTTCAGCACAGGGGGCTCAATCAGTGGCTGAGTCAAAGACTGAGCCACTGATTGAGCCACGTGTGCTGAAGTAGGGAGCTACTGATTGAGGCGCCTGTGCTGAAGCAGAGAGCTACTGATTGAGCCACCTGTGCTGAAGCAGAGACATCTTGAAAACCTGACCTGTTGGTAGCTCTGGATGACTGCAGTTGGCTAGCCCTGTCCTAATGTATATAAACAGAAGAGATCTGCCTGATTTTCCGCCTGTATCTCACGTGTCACGGTTCGTGGTGCGAGTTTGTGCGTTAGGAGAGGGTGGAGAGGCTGTGTCTGATGAGAAAGGCGATGGTACAGAACGCATCATGTAGGAGAGGGGTAGTGGTTGAGGTGCCACTGTACTAGGGCACACACAGTATCACTACTTTTATATTTCGAACACCCAGAATTCCAATACAATTTTTATTTTCACACCCAGCGCTCCCCTACTTTATTATAACGTATTATTATTTTTACTTGCAATTCCACTTTCTTTGTAAAGAAAATCTATTTCTTTTAGTGACTCCCCCGTCTCATTTTACAGCATACACGCTGCTTAACCCTTTGCGTTGCTGACCCCTCGGACAGCAAAAGGGTTAAATCTTTGTCAACTACTGCCCACTTTTCACACAGCATCAATTGCTAATACATGCAAATCCTTGTTTAATGCAGGTACATACTGTACCACTGCTCTGTAAGCCTCGCGGAGGGGGGGGGGGGGGGGGGGGGGGGGGAAGAGAGAAGAGAGTGACTGCGTCCGTCCGGGGACAGGGTGAGTGTGAGCAGGGTTATGTGGCGGTCAGGGAAGGAAGAGACACAGATCCTGTTTGCAGGAGATGGGAAGCACTCAGATTCTTTGCTGAGAACAAGTTGGGATAAATATAAAGCCCTGAACCTCTGCCAGTATCCATCTATCTATACCTACCGTGTGTGTGCTGGGTGATAATGGTGAAAGGCGGGGTTGCAGACCTGTCTAAGACATGCAAATGAGCATACAGTAATATTTCCATTTGCTATATGCTTTGCTGTGGAGGGTTTTTGTCACTTTTTGTACCCACCATAAATTAACTAAGTATGGTGAAACCTATCCCTGCTTCATTCTGCAAAGCCAGTATAACCAACCCCACACTGATGAGACCCATTAAGGTCGAAATGTCTTTCTGTGGGTGGGTTTACTGGCTACGCACCTTACTTAACTCAAAGCTGTGAAATGCAGCAAGCTTAAGCCTATAGGGGACCATGTTAAATGGGTTTGAAGCAAAATGTGGCACTGTGTGCTCATTTGCATGTCATTTCCCAGAATCCTTTGCTGCAGTGGAAGTGCTGTGTGCTGGGTGATAATGGTGAAAGGCGGGGTTGCAGAGCTGTCTAAGACATGCAAATGAGCATACAGTAATATTTCCATTTGCTATATGCTTTACTGTGGAGGGTTTTTGTCCCTTTTTTACCCACCATTACGTGTGTGTGTGTGTGTGTGTGCCTCTAGGCCACTGATCAGTATATTGGGTGCAGGAATACATTTAGGGTGACAAATTTCAGGAGACTGCTGAAAGGAGAATTTGTTGTGAGTTTTTGTGTCTTGTTCTATGTTTATTTTGAAACCCTCTCTGCCAATGGGTTTTGCTATAAGATACTGCAGGGGGGCGCAAACTTTTCCCCCTGCGCTCTCCTGCCGGCGGTCCCCCTCGCTCCACGCCCCCCCTCACTCCGGCGTCATGACGTCATGTTGCCATAGCAACATGACATCACATGACCTTGCGGCGTCGTTTGACGCCGCGTTGCCATGGTGATGCGTGCAAGAAGCCGCCGGAGCCAAGGTAAGTAAAGGTTAACAGAGGCCCTGCAGCTCCCCCGGCACTTTAAGTGCCTTCAGGAAGCGCGCGGAGCCTCTGTAAACCGTGCGCCCCCCAGTTTGCGCACCGCTGAGATACTGTATCTATGAATTTATATTTATATATATTATTAAATATGCAATTATATACAGTGCACATGTCTCGATAGATAGATAGATACCACACTTATTAAGGTTATGGTGGGTAAAAAAAGTGACAAAAACCCTCCACAGTAAAGCATATAGCAAATGGAAATATTCCTGTATGTTCATCTGCATGTCTTAGACAGGTCTGCAACCCTGTCTTTCACATTATCGCCCAGCACACAGCACTTCCACTGCAGCAAGGGATTCTGGGAAATGACCCCAGCCTATGCTTAAAAGCTGTGTTTAAAACAGCGTGCATTGGCTTAAGGGTTGCTCGTGTAATATGAGCTTGAGACAAAAGGTGGCACTGTGTGCTCATTTGCATGTCATTTCCCAGAATCCCTTGCTGCAGCACACCGTACTGAACCCGATTGGTTTTCGTGAATTTTGCCATTATATTGCTACCTTATTATTCCTGTTTTTATTTTTCAGAGGCGGATTAAAGAATTTGAATGTAACATCAGTTCTATTGTAGGATTTCTAGTTTAGGGACCGTACGTTATTTGTCATCGTTGGTTCTTTTGTGCGAATATCAGTTGTTAATTGGTTTTATAACATGTCAATTGTATTTTTGAGCGCCTTTGTGTTTTGAAAACGCACTTATTATGGTCTTTTTGTATTAACATAATGGCACATAATCCATTGAAGAATGACATCATGGCATCCCCCTTTTCGTGACGTCGCAGAGGAGTGAGGCCAGGGTGGCAAAAAGGTAAGTGCCTGCGGGCGGCAACATTTAAAACCAGCCCTGTGTGGGGCCCATTTATGCAGTTTCCCTAACGCTTTGCTTCTTCCGAACCTGGAGTGTATAACTATGAATAATATGTCACAAAGGAGCAGCTCAGTGAGTAAGCGCACTGACTCCGAGAACAATGATACTGTGTGTGAAGCAGGGGAACCTGTTCAATTCCTGGTGTTGGCTCCTTGTGGCCTTGGGCAAGTCACTTTGTCTCCCGTGCCTCAGCACCAAACACATTGATTGTACGCTCTACGGGGTCTGTGGTCTGCAAAACCATTAACTGTACAGCACTGTGTATACTGTCAGCCATATACAAGAGAGAAAAAATGTTTTACGTTCCCAACCAGCCATAATGTATTTGTCCTGAGCACAAGCTGTGTGTTGGAGATGTTTATGCATGCTGGTGCAGAATGTGAGAACTTGTCTGGTTTTGCTTTTCCTCTATGGTGGTTTTGCTCAACCTTTCCAAAGTTGTCAGACCAATTGACAAACTGCAGTGAAATCTGACAAATAATGCAATTTTTGATGTTTGCAAATTTATGACAAGTGCGCGCCTCCTGGCACCTGGATCTTCTCTGGCATCCTGAGGCTTTTCTATTATTACCTGAGCTTGTTTTAGGGTCAGTCCCGAACGTGCGCCTTTCTGTCATGGACAGGCTTTGGCTCAGAGTACATTTTGGTGTGATGTATGTGTGTATTCATTGATGCAAAGAAACAGAAAACTGCAACACTGTCTTTAATAAATCCCATTATAATATTGCGCTCACCAGCCTTTCCCCGAATTGTTCCTAGAACCGTCCCCCTAATCGCTCAATCACAGAACAGGAGCAAGCTAAGAACATGGTCGCATTGATTTAATGGCCGCAACATATATTGGTTACGCATAGGGCAGAGTGGCCAACTCCGGTCCCCCATGGGCCTTGAACAGGTCAGGTGTTTTTCAGGATATCCCTGCTTCAGCACAGGTGGCTAGGGTCAAAGACTGCACTTGCTTGGGCTGAAGCAGGGTACCTCAGAAACTTGAGGACTGGAGTTGCCCACCCCTGGCATAAAGTCACTTAATAAGGCCCTAATCAATTTAAACTGGAGTGTAGCAAAGTCAGAATACAAAATTGTTGAAAGAGTCTTCAGTCAATAAAATGTTGTCTCTTGAAGCAACACACTGGTCAGGAGAAGAGCGGCTCAGTGAGTAAAGGCACTGCACTCCGCGCACTGAGTCTGGATCAGTGATCCTGGTTCATTCCCGGTGTTCAAGCTCCTTGTGATCTTGGGCAAGTCACTTATCTCCTGTGCCTCAGGCACCAAAAACATAGATTGTAGCTCCACTGGGCAGGGACCCTGTGCCTTGCAAAATGTCTCTGTAAAGCCTACGTAAAACCAGCAGCACTAACAAGAACCCGCTATTATTATCAAAATGCACCTTAAAAATATTGCGCACCCTGATTTTTTTTCATTACTCTTTAAAGCCCAAATACACGCAGGCCGGCAACATCATTTCTTCCCCTCCCGAAAGCAAATATCTCCGGATTGACATTTAAACGCAAAATAAAAAATGGGTTACAATATTACTTTATTTCATATAATAATAACTTTTTTTGATATAGCGCTTCTCTCCCAATTGGACTTAAAGCGTCCTCACAATCACACGTATAGCCGCGGTACCAGCACATAGGAATGTTACAGCACAGGTCCCTGCCCCGTGGACCTTACACTCATGTTATTGCGCCTGAGGCAAGGAGATAATTGACTTTCCCACAGGTCCACGGAGCCGACAGCGGGAGTGACCTTATAACAAATGGGTTTTCACTGATTGCTTATCTTTAAAAATGATCAGTCTCCTTACAAGGTAATGCTACCCCATGGACTGTTCCCCAGCCTCTATTTATGGTGGTAACATCTATATCAACATATCTGTATATATATGTTCTCTAATGCTGTAGTCCGGTGACTTTAAAAAAGATGTAGTGTCTTCGCTTAAAACAGAAACCTATATGTAAACATTGCTAAAGTTTTTTCTAACCGCATATTAGGAAAAATTACATTTTTCTTGCAGAAACGAGGAACTACACGTTTGTCAGTAAACCAAGTAGTGGTACTGTGAGGTGTTAATTAAAAAGTATGGTACTCTCTCACCCCACTAATACCATCACATTGCAATCACTGCATAATGGCATAACACCCTACAGACTGATACAGCTATATAAATGCATCCTTATGCAGTGCTGATACTGTGCATACTACTTGGAACAATTAAACCTATAATCCCTCTGTCTACAGACTTAACCACTAGACCACTCCCTTTGCTTAATGACTATGTCTGCTGTACATACAGCCTACACATCGCTGATCAAAAGGAGCAACCAAGCAATATCCTACAGTGTGTAAAATAATCAGTTATGTTGATTATATAATATTGCATTTATTATTATTATTATTATTATTATATATTTCACTCAGAATGCCATATGTCACTGAGTTTTAATATCCTGATCATCCTTTTGATTTCTAGCAGGCTTAATCCCCACCTCCCCAGCAGTGCAAGATCTTTGTACACTTTCCCAACATGATATTGTTGCAATATTCCCAGCAGTTCTAGCTGCAACTGTAACAACAATAATGTTACCTTAGTAATATCAGGATACATTTTACTTGCTGAGTTACACTGACTGAAGTATTGACTGAAACGGAAAGGCAGCCATTTAGTGATCCCATGCGAAGCGGATTTTGTGCTGATTGATCACAGGAGAACAAAACGATCGGCAGTTTAGGTATTAGTTTTCATAAATGGTAATCAAAAGGCTGCATATACTAAACAAAACAGAGTTTATGTTTTTTAAAGTGCCCGCTCGCACTGCCTCTTTAAGAATCCGAAATGAAAATCTGTTTGAACGGCTCTAAGAAGAACTTCCCCATCTCTCCCACTGCGGGGGCCGCCAGCCAGGCAGGCCAAGGAATTTTAGGGGTGATTACTGCAGGAGAGGGAGTTTTGGAATGTTCAGATGTTGAGAGAACAAAGGGTGTCCATTTAAGTATCACTGGCCGGTTGCAGCACATTCAGATCCAGGGCTTTAAACACTACCAAAATTACGTTGTTTTTAATCTAAGTTTTTTAGCCCTTTCGCCATCGAACCGCAAACTACTTCGGGACAGGAGGTGTTCACCTTTTCGGTTCCAGAGGGGCCTGCAATGCTATGTGAAGGGTAGCAGTGAGGGGGCTAGGTGACCCTTTTGGGTTTAGTGGAACAGGGTGGAACCCCCTTGAGTGTCTTTCTGTACCTTGCCTAAATTGTAATGTGCTGTGAATGAGAAACATATATTATCACTAGAAGTTGTGATATCGCACAATCACGGACCTGGTAAATTGGGACTTTTTGTTTTCCTCCCAAAACTTTAAGATTCACATTTTTTGGGCAAGCATTAAAAATCAATGGCAAGGTCATGTGTACCCTTTATATACTGGCCATTATATCATACACTGCGATTAATACACACTGCATATTATACTGTATAAAACTTCCATTATTATACTGCCATATATACTGTATGTATTGCATTATATTACTGCCATATTATCTGTAATACTGCCATTATATATGCCATATATCGATATGTACTGCCATGAATTCTGCCATATTAATACTGTATAACTGCCATTAATATACTGGCTCATATTATACTGTATATACTGCCATTAGATACGTATATACTGCACTATGTTATACTGTATATACTGCCATTATATACTGCCATATTATACTGTATGTCCAAATGCCCTTATATATACTGCCATATTACATACTGTATGTATACTGCCATTATATATACTGCCATATTTACTGTATGTACTGCCATTATATAATTTTCTGCCCATATTATCTGTAATGTACTGCCATTATATACTACTGCCCATATTATACTGTTATTGTATTATTTTATACTGCCATAATTATACTGTATGTACTGCCATATATTAATAATGATTTATACTAGCCATTATATACTGCCATATTATCTGTATAATGCCATTATTTACTGCCATATATTATACTTACTAACTCTGCCATTATTATATAGCCATTATGTATATCTGCCATTATACACTGCCATATTATAAACTATATACTGCCATTATATACGCCATATATTATATGTAATATCGCCATTATATACTGCATTATACTGCATATATTTAACTATATACGGCCATTATACCTGCAATATTATAATTTATACCGGCCTACCCCGCATTAAACGTACGCAATGGGACCTGGAGCAGTATGTAAAGCGAAATGTACTTAAGTGAAGCACTACCTTTTTCCCACTTATCGCTGCATGTACTGTACTGCAATCGTTATATACGTGCCATAACTGATGTAAATAATGCATTTGTAACAGGCTCTATAGTCTCCCCGCTTGCGCATAGCTTCTGTCTTACAGGTAAGATCCGGTATTGCTGTTCAGGACGTGCTTGACAGGCGCATGCGTGAGCCTGCCGTTTGCCTATTGGGCAATAATGTACTTACTCGCGATGGACTTAAATTTAGTGTACTTAAGCGGGGTATGCCTGTATACTGCCATTATTATATGTATATACTCTCATTGTTGCTAAATTCCAGCCATGAGTACAATGCGAGGAAATGCTGCCTAAACTGGTGAAATTCAGCAATGTGAATATTTCATGAACCATATATAATAGGAGACATTATTGGATAATGGGTCCTGGGGTTTTTCTTTGCCTTCCTCGGGTCAAAATACTGTGATACACAAATGGATCTGTCTCTAAATTTAGCTAGGATGAACTTGATGAAAGTCCTTTCTTCAACCTCATTAACTATGTAATTACTGTTTAGATGCCACACATCTCTAGTTCTCACTCATCTGTGTGCCACTGGTCAGAAGGGGTACAGTTAGGTGGGTGGTGATTTGGGGTTTGGCCAGAATCTGGGTGGTATTCAGTAGTATGAGAAGAGAGAGCACACTGAATACTGTAGCAAAGAAAGAGAAATGAGCAGGAGATATGGGCAGAGAGAGATAGTGAGATGCCGACATAAAAGGCAAGAAACTGCAGCGAGAGAAAGTATGAGGGAGAGGAGAAAGTGAGAGGGATGAGACTGCAAGCTGGGAGGGAAAACTAGTCACTCTGGGAGGACAGAGTGGGATGGGTGGGAAGGGGAGAGTTTAGAAAGTGAAAACAGAAATCTGTTTTTGTGTGTCCCTAATGCACAGGGACAGACTGACCGGTGACTGACTAGCCGAACACAGGATGACACACACGTCACCCACACACGCCCTATCAGCCTGAAATGCGAAACTCGCAGAAGTCCTGTTGTTTCAGAGCCTTGGTAGACATCCTATACGGAGAAATCCTGCCTGTGTGTTGTGTGTGTTGGTCGGCGTGTACCGTACATGGGGGTTTGTGCAGCGGACTCTGTCTCTCAACCGTATTGGAATTGAGACCTAGACGTTGTTGTACTTGAGTTTTCGAGAGCACACGAGTCTCTCGGAATGAGGAGGATTTGTTGTTTGTGTCTGTTTGCGATGGATGTCGTCTGCCTGGGTCACCCGTGCTTGTGTGGCTAACTGTTCAGTGGGTTTCTCTGTATGTTCACTTTATGTCTTGTTTGTGTGTCCTTTGTGTAATCCGTTTATATGACACACACCTTGCTTTATTATATCATGTTGTGTTCATGACATAAAGTCGTGTGCAGGGGACTAGTTACTTTGTGGCGAAATAGGGGGAAGTACAAATTGGAGGAGCCTTTTTCTGGTAATATACTCATCTGATCCTTAGCTGAAGAATAGCTCATGTTTCCATATTGTGGTAATGGTTCCTCATTCTAATGCAGGGGTGGCAAACTCCAGTCCTCAAAAGCTACTAACATTTCAGGTTTTCAGGATATCTGTGCTTCACACAGGGGCTCAATCATGGCTGAGTCAAACTGATGCCACTGATTGCGCCATGTGCTGAAGTAGGGAGCTACTGATTTGAGGCGCCTGTGCTGAAGCAGAGAGGCTACTGATTGAGCCACCTGTGCTGAAGCAGAGACATCTTGAAACCTGACCTGTTGGTACTCTGGATGACTGCAGTTGGCTAGCCCTGTCCTAATGTATATAAACAAAGAGATCTGCCTGATTTTCTCCGCCTGTATCCTCACGTGTCACGGTTCGTGGTGCGAGTTTGTGCGTTAGGATAGGTGGAAGAGGGCTGTGTCTGATGAGAAAAGCGATGGTACAGAACGCATCATGTAGGAGAGGGGTAGGTTGAGGTGTGCCACTGTACTAGGGCACACACAGATCACTCCTTTTATATTTCGAACACCCAGATTTCCATACAATTTTATTTTTCACACCCAGCGCTCCCCTACTTTATATAACGTATTATTATTTTACTTGCAATCCCACTTTCTTTGTAAAGAAAATCTATTTCTTTTAGTGACTCCCCCGTCTCATTTTACAGCATACACGCTGCTTAACCCTTTGCGTGCTGACCCCCTCGGACAGCAAAGGGTTAAATCTTTGTCACTACTGCCCACTTTTCACACACCATCAATTCTATACATGCAAATCTTGTTTTAATGCAAGGTACATACTGTACCACTGCTCTGTAAGCCTCGCGGAGGGGGGGGGGGGGGGGGGTGGGGGTGTGGGGGGGGGGGGGGAAGAGAAGAGAGTGACTGCGTCCGTCCGTGGGACAGGGTGAGTGTGAGCAGTTTATGTGGCGGATCAGGGAAGGAAGGACACAGATCCTGTTTGCAGCAGATGGGAAGCACTCCATTCTTTTTGCTGAGAACAGTTGGATTAAATATAAACCCTGAACCTCTGCCAGTAATCCATCTATCTATACCTACCGTGTGTGTGCTGGGTGATAATGGTGAAAGCGGGGTTGCAGACCTGTCTAAGACATGCAAATGAGCATACAGTAATTTCCCATTTGCGTATATGCTTTGCTGTGAGGGTTTTTGTCACTTTTTGTACCCACCAAAATTAACTAAGTATGGTGAACCTATCCCTGCTTCATTCTGCAAAGCCAGTATAACCAACCCCACACTGATTGAGACCCATTAAGGTCGTAATTTCTTTCTGTGGGTGGGTTTACTGGCTACGCACCTTACTTAACTCAAAGCTTGGAAATGCAGCAAGCTAAGCCTATAGGGGACCATGTTAATGGGTTTGAAGCAAAATGTGGCACTGTGTGCTCATTGCATGTCATTTCCCCATCCTTTGCTGCAGTGAGTGCTGTGTTGCTGGGTTAATGGTAAAGGCGGGGTTGCAGAGCTGTCTAAGACATGCAAATGGCATACGTAATAATTTCCATTTGCTATATGCTTTACTGTTGGAGGGTTTTTGTCCCTTTTTTACCCACACCATTACTTGTTGTGTGGTGTGTGTGTGCCTCTAGGGCCACTAGATCATTATATTGGGTGGCAGGAATACATTTAGGGTGACAAATTTCAGGAGACTGCTGAAAGGAGAATTTGTGTGTGAGTTTTTGTGTCTGTTCTATGTATTTTTGAAACCCTCTCTGCCATGGGTTTTGCTATAGATACTGCATGGTGGGGCGCAAACTTTTCCCCCTGCGCTCCCCTGCCGGCGGTCCCCCTCGCTCCACGCCCCCCCTCACTCCGGCGTCATGACGTCATGTTGCCATAGCAACATGACATCACATGAACCTTGCGGCGTCGTTTTTGACGCCGCGTTGCCATGGGTTGATGCGGTGCAAGAAGCCGCCGGAGCCAAGTAAGTAAAGGTTAACAGAGGCCCTGCAGCTCCCCCGCACTTTAAGTGCCTTCAGTAAGCGCGCGGAGCCTCTGTAAACCGTGCGCCCCCCATTTGCGCACCGCTGAGATACTGGTATCTATGAATTTAATTTATATTATTATTAAATTGCAATAATATACAGGCAATTGTCTCGATAAAATAGATAGATACCACACTAAAGTTATTTGGGTAAAAAAAGTGACAAAACCCTCCACAGTAAGCATATAGCAAATGGAAATATTCCTGTATGTTCATCTGCATGTCTTTAGCAGGTCTGCAACCCTTCTTTCAATTAATCCGNCCCAGCACACAGCACTTCCACTGCAGCAAGGGATTCTGGGAAATGACCCCAGCCTATGCTTAAAAGCTGTGTTTAAAACAGCGTGCATTGGCTTAAGGGTTGCTCGTGTAATATGAGCTTGAGACAAAAGGTGGCACTGTGTGCTCATTTGCATGTCATTTCCCAGAATCCCTTGCTGCAGTGGAAGTGCTGTGTGCTGGGCGATAATGGTGAAAGACAGGGTTGCAGACCTGTCTAGGACATGCAAATGAACATACAGTAATATTTCCAATATATATATATATATACATATATATATATTTCTGCAGGCCATATCCCTAAGACCTGGAAAACTGCCAGAGTTGTCCCATTCTTCAAAAGGGGGGACAAAAATACTATCTCAAACTACAGGCCAATCTCTCTTCTCCCAATACTATCCAAAGTCATGGTGAAAATGTGTTCACTCCCAAATAAGCAATTACTATACCACGATAACTTTCCCTAGCCAATTCCAATCTGGCTTTCACTCCAAACACTCCACCGTAACTACCCTGTTTAACAAACGCCTGTGCTCTGGAATAGGGAAGCATGCTTTAAACTGGTTTCAGTCCTACCTATCATGTAGGTCCCAACATGTGTCTATCTCAGGCTCTAACTCCAACCCCTTGGATATCACCTGTTGTGTCCCGCAAAGCTCTGGTCTGGGGCCCCTACTCTTCTCAGTGTTCATCAATGATCTTCCTACAGATTGTAAGGGAACTTCAATACATATGTATGCAGATGACACAATCTTATATGCACACAGCCATAGCCTCTCCAACCTTGAACTCATACTTCAATCTGACTTTTTGAGACTTGAAAATTGGATTTCCCAAAACAAACTGTTTTTAAAAACTGACAAGACTGTAACAATGGTATTTGGGACCAAGGCTACATTTTTAAAGCTTCCGATGAATGAGTTCCAGATCAGAACCAACGCTAACACCACCCTAACTCCTGTTACTAGTTTTAAATACTTGGGCATATGGTTTGACTCCCATTTACATTTGGGATGCACATTGATACCCTGACATCCAAAACCTATGCCAAACTAGGTGTACTTTACAGGAACAAATCCTCCCTAAGTCTCCTGGTCAGAAAGCGTATCGCACAGCAGATGCTAATGCCAATTATCGACTATGGGGACATAGTATACGGCTCAACACCCCAAACCCACCTTAGCAAACTTGACACCCTCTACAATTCAATGTTCAGTTTGTTCTCCAATGCAACTACAACACACATCACTGCGAAATGCTCAAATAACTAAATTGGTCATCACTTGAGTCTAGGTGCAAAGTTCATCTTTCCTGTCTTGCCTTCAAATCATTTCTGGTCAAACTACCCGTCTATCTGAACAAGCTCCTCACTCCTACCACACGCAGCACTTATCATCTGAGATCTGTCACCAAAAGTGTGTTCATGGTCCCAAGGTTCAGCAAAGTATCCGGCCGCTCCTCCTTCTCTTACTGTGCACCCCAAAACTGGAACAACCTACCGGAGACTCTCACAGCCGCCACCAGTCTAAGTTCTTTCGAAACTAAAGCTGTCTCACATTTTAATCTGGTCTGTAACTGTTACATATGCATTTTTATATATATTATTTCTAACTGTGCATGCAATGTTTTGTATATAATGTATACCCTGTTCACGAATCTAACTGTGTATTGTAACCATGTATTATTTGTCATCTTAACTCTATGCCCAGGACATACTTGAAAATGAGAAGTAACTCTCAATGTATTACTTCTTGGTAATTTTTTTCAATAAAAATAAATAAATATATAATATAATATATCTATATCATGAATCTCATTCAAACATTCCCTAATCACCTGCAACCACAATTGAAGCAACTAATACCTGACAACCCAGGTGTTGGGATCTTCTACATGCTTCCCAAAATCCACAAACCAGGAAACCCCGGCAGACCTATTATAACAGGTATGGATACACTCACTGAAACAATATCAGGCTTAGTGGAGAATATCCTCAAACCTTTAGTCAGAAGGACCAACAGCTTCATACAAGATACCACAGATTTACTCAATAATCTTACACCAACCAACTACCATCCAACACACTGCTAGTTACCATGGATGTAGAATCCCTTTACAGCAACATCCCCCACAATGATGGTATTGAGGCAAGCCTGCAATTCCTTACAACATCTCCCCTGGATCAGAAATACAGCGCTGATGTAATTACCAAACTGATAGAATATCTCCTCACACACAACTACTTCAGCTTCAACAAGGAAAGGTACTTACAACTAATGGGGACTGCAATGGGTACCAAGATGGCACCGCAATATGCCAATCTTTTCATGGCAAATCTTGAACAAAGATTCCTAACTACATGCCCCCACAAACCCTACAAATACTACAGCTACATTGATGACCTGTTTATAATATGGACAGAGGTGAAGGAAACCTAAAAATTCCACGAGTCCTTGATCTCATTCCATCCATCAATTAAACTCAAAATTGATTATTCGTCAAACCTAGTTAACTTTCTAGATACAACAGTAACACTGAAAAATGGCAAACTACATACATCTGTATACAAGAAACCAACAGACGGATGCAGTTACCTCCACAACTCCAGCTTCCATCCCACTCTGACCAAATGAGGTATCATACACGGCCAGGCTATACGATACCACTGCATATGCTCTGACACTGAAGCCAGAAACCGGCATCTCACAACCCTGACCGAATCGTTCAGACAGAAGGGATACAAACCAAAGACCATTGCCAAAACTATTACATCTGCACTAAAAGCCC
The DNA here is from genome assembly GCA_036426205.1 of Ascaphus truei. Taxonomy (NCBI): domain Eukaryota; kingdom Metazoa; phylum Chordata; class Amphibia; order Anura; family Ascaphidae; genus Ascaphus; species Ascaphus truei. The sequence continues at coordinate 27,494 of WSYH01003044.1, forward strand.
CACGAGAACACCTGCTACCATACAGACAGAGAGAACCTACCACACGCATACCACTAGTGGACACATACAACCCTACCCTAGAGGGTATACGAAAAATAATCAAAGATCTGCAACCCATGCTGGCAGAGGATGTGACATTAAAAGAAATCTTTCCCAAACCTCCCATTCTTGCATTCCGGCAACCACCAAACCTCAAACAGAAATTAGTCAACAGAAAACTTCACAACGAACTTAAAGACACTTATAATGGCACAAAACCGTGCAACAACAAATGCTGCAAACTCTGCAAACATATATGCCAAGATTCCACAGCCAGTCACAACCATGGAACTCTCAATGTTAAAGGATCATACTGTTGCACATTCAATGCAACAAATGTGACCAAGGATGCTACATTGGGGAAACCAGCCAAAAACTTCAAGGCAGAATGAATATGCACAGACACTCCATACTCCATCACGAAGAAGGAAGATACTGCTCCCCAGTGGGACATAATTTCTCACAACCAGATCATTCCATAAATGATTTAAAAATCAAAATCCTCAATGGAATGTTTAAACACACCAAAGAACGGAAAACATTTGAACTCAGAATGATAAGACTCTTTGACACCAAAACCAAAGGACTTAATGTGGATATGGGGTTTCTCACACACTTTCAGGACTGTTTGTAATTATCCTGCCTGCCTCTATTCTATATATATATATATAGATATAGATATATATATATATAGATATATATACACACACACACACACACACACACGTAGACCTCAAAGCTATATATCACAAAAGTAATCAAAATAATGGCACAGCACTAGAATTTAAAACAAGTGTTTATTTAGTCCAACATGTAGACAAATTCCGACATTTCGATCCCCTGGGGGAGCACCACTTACCCATCTGCTGAGATATTCAAACTAGTGGCCATTTTGTCCATTATTCTCTCTCTTTCTCTCTCTCTTTCTTTCTTTTTTTATGAAATAAGATCACATGATCTAATATTTTCAACTGCTGTGGTTCTTAAAGCTGGGCTACCTCTGGGATTCTGTTTTTTTACTAGGCGAGAATCAGGGGTCTCGGGAGCGGGAATTCCATTTATTTCCCCATGCTTTCCTGAGATAATTGCCTGTAAATGGCCTGCCAGTAGCAGCTCCGGCTGGGCACACAAAGTGTCTGTTTAATGGTCCAGCGTGCCGTTGGCCAATAGGAAGCTTCAACATCATCCCTTGTGGCTTCTTATTGGCCCATGTGCTGCAGATCTTTTAGACACGAGATACTATACCAGCATCACCTTTAGGGTCCCCAGAGCTGAAATTAATGCGGTCGATCTCAGAGACCCCTTCTTACCACCACCTAAGAGGGAAATATATATATATATACAGGCATACCCCGCTTTAAGTACACTCACTTTAAGTACACTCTCGAGTAAGTACATATCGCCCAATAGGCAAATGGCAGCTCACGCATGCGCCAGTCATCACGTCCTAAACAGCAATACCTGTACCGAAGCTGTGCGCAAGCAGGGAGACTATAGAGCCTGTTACAAATGCGTTATTTACATCAGTTAAGCACTTATAAACCGATTGCAGTACAGTACATGCATCGATAAGTGGGGAAAAGGTAGTGCTTCACTTTAAGTACATTTTCGCTTTACATACATGCTCCGGTCCCATTGCGTATGTTATTGCGGGGTATGCCTGTATATATATATATATAATATATATATATATATATTTATTTTTTAAAGGTAAAGCTCTTTTAATGTATCCTGGTTTTTATAACAGCCAGGTTGGTAATACTGTATTTTAACCCAGAATTGCACCAGTTGTGCACCAATAAATCATTGATACCTGACCCCATGTTACATTTTCAAACAACGTGTAATAGGGTAAAGAGAAAGTGTTACGTGGAAGGGTGTGTCCACATTCCTGAACCTATCATTTATATTGCCTTTGAGTAGAGATATAGGAAACTTTTTCCCAGAGTTTTGCGAATTGGGCAAATTGTGCCGATATTCATTTGCCAAAAGTTTTGTGAAAACGTCAAACTTCACAAAAAATAAAACTAAATGGACAAACATGAAAGCCTAATACAATCAGAAAATGTCACCAGGTCACATTTATTTATAAAATGTTTTTTTTTACCAGGAAGTAACACATTAGAGTTACCTCTCCTTTCCAGGTATGTCCTGGGCACAGTTATGATGATACAACCCTTAATGTACAGCCATTTGTGCAAAATTTCAGACAAGGTGCACAATGCCACAGTAATCTGGCGAAGCTGGTGCATTTAATTCTATTTTTGCACATTGCTGAGCAATGTGAATTTTCAGGAAAATGTTGCGCTCAACAGAAGACCGCAAACGCTTTATAAAGAAAATTTGAAGACATTCACACTATCTATGAGGGTCTGAGGCGATATGTTCTGGTTCCCGATGCCATATTCCAGTGCACGCTGGACGTGTGCAGAGTTGTATGTACTGTACGTGTGGTTATATGTTTGCTGCTGACCGCCCTTTCTCTCCATTCCTCTGCAGCCCAGTGATGGAGGTGCCACTGCTTTTCTGCTGCTACATTGTCATCACTGCAGCTCTTGGTATGTGCAAAATATTATGGTTGGACAGAATATTGTGTATCTTCCTCAGAGCTTTTGGACGTTTTTGCAGATTTGCAGTGATCTTGAGTTTATTCACTCCCAATTAATTGAATTCATATTTGAGGTAATCGCTTTATTTTGGAGAGGCTAATCTACCATCTTGCCAAGGAGTGACATTATAGTAATTAGACATTGGTTATTGGGGCACGGTTGCTTTAATGATTATGTTGGTTTTACATAACCTCTTAACCTTCGAGCTCTCTTCCCCCATCATACCTCCCCATAAGAACACCCAAGGTGCAATAAACACACAACACCGAGCTGGATGTAATACGGTCCCCGTTTTATTAAACCATAATATGTTTTGGCAAACTTTTACCTTCCAGACTCCCCAACTTTTTAACCAGACATCGGTGCATAACCGTGGCCACATCACAGCAGCCAGGTGCCGCCCAGCACTCTGGCTCCTCCCCACTTACCAAACCCAGCTCAGAAAGCTACCAGTACTCACTGTCCAGTGGATACATGTGTCTCAGCCCAATCCCCTACCCTAAGCCCCATCGTGTAACTCCACCCTCTCTCACAGGGTTTAATTCTCACCATTGTAACATTGCCCGCTGTGACAATCATACAAACCATCTATCTATCTATCTATCTATCTATCTATCTATCTATCTATCTATCTAATCTCCTATCGAATCTATCTATCTCCAACAAGAAGGGAGGGTATGCGGGAGATTTCCTTTAACCAGCCTGGTAGCGTGTGACTGAGCTCCCAGGTCACTCCCCCAACATGTATTGTATGTATTTATTTATATAGCGCCAAAAGTGTACTCAGCGCTTCACACAGAATACAGTACAGGGAATTATAATAATACAATAAGTGCAGCAAAATCAGACAATAGGAAATGAAATCCCTGCCCCGAAGAGCTTACAATCTAACAATCTAAGTGGTATGATGGGAGATTTATAGAGACAGCAGTTGAGGGAATACGTGCTGTAGATAGCAGTGCTTGGTCACAATGGGTGGTAGGAGTGACTGTGGGTGTGGGACAATAGCCATGAGTGCAGGCTATTGGGATGCTTGAATTGTGGGGCAAGTTTTATGGTTGGTCAGTATTAAATCAGATTGGTTAACACCATTAGCAGGGGAAGAGATGGCAGGGAGGCGTGGGTGAGAGCAGGGGTGTTTGTCTGGGTTCAGGCTTGGCGAGATCCCCAGCAGCTTTAAGGAGTATATAAAGGTTGTGAATAGAGGATTTGTGGGGGTGCTTTTTATTGAGGGGTAAAGAAGTTGTTGAGAAAGAGATGTATAAATAATGGTGCAGTGTATGGGCACCAGCATAGGGGGAGGGGAGGAGAGATAAAGAAATGTGGATAGGAGGGGAGTGGGGAAGTTGGAGAGAACAGAAACGTTCACAAAGGCAATAGGGAGGGCATAGTGAGATGCAGAGGAGAGACTTCCCAGGTACTGGAGGACAGGAAGAGTACAAATAATCACAACATTTAGCAAGTCAAGTTCTCACTGTTGCAAAGTTATTGTTGTTATGGTGCAGAGTCCAGATTCTCTTGTAATGTTCACCTCCAATTTCAACTCCACAATTAACTCCACGGACACTTTATATGTGACACTTTAAGATGATGCACACAGCCAAAATAGATGGTCTTAAATACATACACTTGACTAACAATTAATGGAGGGGTTTGTCTAAACAGCTCACAGAAACATACCAGACAGTTGTTAATTAGATTTAAGTTCTTTCAATTCATAGAAGCCACCCGGAACAGGAAGTGAGGGAGCAGCTTGGTTCTGCGATCATTTCCTTTGTTCATGTCAGGGATCTCTTTCTAGTCCTTCATATAAACCCCAGTTTAGCTAGTGGAGATCAAATCTCTTGTTACATTGTAAAATGTTACTTTGCTATATTGCACATACTGTGATAGCATTGTTTCCTTACCCTGATGTACATCCCTTACCTGTCCTGCCTTCTATTACTCTCCTGACTTCCATTCTAAGTAGAGATGGGCAAATTTGTTTCGCGAACTTGGATCCGCAGTGGATCAGCCGGTTCCTTTGAGCCGTGGATTTCAGCGGATCAATGTCAAAAAGGGCGATTCTCTGATTTTTTTATTATCACCGATACTCTCCGCGGATTCTGCAATCCGTGGACGGATTTGTAGAATCCAATTTGCGAATTCTTAAGAATCCGCCAACGGATTGCTGAATGGATTCTACAAATCCATTCACAGATTGTATCCAATGGCGGACTGAAACCTGCCCAAATCCGTTTGCGGATTTTTACACCGCGAAACAGCTTTGAGCACAGCCAGGGTTAAGGTGCATACCCAGAAAACCACCCACAGACAGCTGTTTCGACCTTGATGGGTCTCATCAGTGTGGGGTTGATTTTACTGGGAATGCAAGAGAGGCTATGCGATAGGCTAAACCATAAACCTTAACCCTGGCTGTGCTCAAAGCTGTGACCATGCAGCAAGCTTAAGCCTATAGGGAACCATGTTAAAAATGGTTATTGAGGCAAAAAGTGACACTTTGTGCTCATTTGCATGTCATTTCCCAGAATCCCTTGCTGCAGTGGAAGTGCTGTATGCTGGGTGATAATGGGGAAAGGCGGGGTTGCAGACCTGCCTAAGACATGCAGATGAGCATACAGTTATATTTGCTTTCCTGTGGAGGGTTTTTGTCACTTTTTTTACTCACCATAACTTAACTCAGTATTATGGTTTATACACACACACACACACACACACACACACACACACACACACACACACACACACACACACACACACACACTCAATCAGGGAAAGGGGAATGAAATGCATCTCACTCTAATAAGTCCCTTTTTGTTTTGTTCATTGTTATTCTGTGAAAAAACAGTTTGTCATTTGTCATTTCCACCCTTGGGCAAAAAACGGGCTGCAGACCCTTGTCCTGTGTTATAATAGCATTTTAGGTAGGGGCCGCACATGAAGCACTGGAGGGCCACAGGTTGGCCGCCCCTGCAGTAGTACATGGAAAGGTTTGATGACTTTAGGAACAGTTTAGATTCTCCTAGAATAGGGGTGCTCACCCCCAGTCCTCAAGCCTAACCCCCTCCCTGACAGGTCAGGTTTTCAGGATATCGGTGCTTCAGCACACGTGGCTCAGTCGAAGCAGGGCCTGATTGAGCAACAAGTTCTGAAGCTGGGACTGTTTGAGCCACCTGTGCTTAATCAGGGATAGCCTGAAAACCTGACCTGTTGGAGGAGCTTGAGGACTGGAGTTGAGCCCCCCTGTCTTAGAGAATAAGAAATATAATATAGTCAGAAAGAAGAGACTGAACAGGAACACCTTAATTACCAGTGTGCTGATATATTGATCCAACCCTCATTTACATCATGAATATTTAATCCACGATAGATAAAAAGCCAGAATCACAAGTACGTGCGGATATCTCAAAGTGCAGAATAATCTGTTAAGGTCGATTCACAAATGGGCCAAGCAGCTGAGAAATGCAATGTTATCTTTTCTCCATAGACACTATAGGGAGATGTGATTTCTGCTGGCAGCTGGTTTTTGTTGTTATTGCCACATGTTTTGTGATTTTAAATGTTATGTGAACTTAATGTAATGATTGTTAAATTCAATAAGCGGAAGAAAAACATACAACTTGTACCAAGCCATATCCAAATAGTAAGGCTATTATTATAATAAAACATGGGGATTGAATCAGAATGTTCTTTTCTAAAGGCTTACCGCACCTGAAACCGGACCTTTTGGTTGCCGGAACCAAAGGGCAGCCAGTGGGACGCCGCCACTACATCTCACCGCCGGGCAGGTCACCGCTGTACAATTCGCTGCGCCAAAAATTAACTTCGGCTGCCATGTGCTTGTAGTCCTCTGACACGCGTGGGCACCCGACGCTCCATCTTTAAATGTCCCATGGAGCGTCTTCCACGGGAAGAGGAGCGGGAGGCGGCCGACGTTCATTTTCCGAGCGGCGAATTGTACAGCAGCGACCTGCTCAGCAGTGAGTTGTAGTGGAGATGGACCGCCGGCGGTGAGCTGGCCGCAGCCAAAGGTACTAGATCGTACCACACCCTCCATAGCACTTCCTAAATAAACCTATATAATAGTCTTAGGTCTGGTAGAGTTGATGATTTTCCAGGAATTAAGCAGACTAGATGTCTGCTCTCAATGCTTATGTAGCCCTCTTTCCTGCACTCTGGAGTGACTACGGGTACTACACACACCTGTTGGCTCAACTAGATCTGGGCCTCCGCTAGCTGGGAGCCTGGAGTACTAGTTATATTATTGGCAGCACCTCCACTTACCCAGGATCCCCATTGCGTAAGATTCCCCTGGGTAAGAACAATAGCAACACACATCAGATTGTAACTGTTTTACTGTAATACTGCTAGAACCTTATCTTATAGGCATAGTAATAACACACATATAACACATCAACTAACGTCTTAGTATATAACCTTAGTGGCTCGGCCACGCTCATAAGGAGTAATGTCTCTGTCCCGTCACCGCGTGCCCCCGCACCGTGTCCATGGAATTGTAACTATGTATATAGGCTCAGTCCTTTGGCCACTCCACTTAGTGTCCCCAAAGAGTTTTCCCTAAGGCGGGATCAGCGCCTGTTGACCGGTGTTGGTGCACTTTAGTAAATACCTTCCGGTCACTGCGGTGACCGGTAACAACTTCAAAAAGGATCGCCGACCCAGCGCAGTCTCTCCGATTTCACGATGCACAACAGGCAGGTCCGAGACGCCTAGCACCAACCTCCGCTCCGCACGCTTTGTCCCTATATGCTATACAGTAAGGGCTGATGTAGCTATCTCTACAGGGCATCCCTGCAGCACCACAATCTACTGTGACTCTGGGATTATGCTGGGGCCTACGGGGAAGAGCAAATCTCTGCAGGTGGGTCACGGACCCCCTGCACCCACACTACCTCTTCCCTTGCTCCTCCGGTGCCCTCTGGCTAGCGTGGTCTCTCCTCCATGCTTTCCTTTCCTGCCTTCCGCGATCCTTGCCCTCCTATTCGTTCCCTGGCGTCAGGTTGCTTTGCAAAGGCTCCTGGGGTTTGTAGTTACTGGCTGAGCCTCTTCCCTTTTGGCCAGCCGTTCGCGCGCTTTGCACTGCGCATGCGCGACCTCTCTCTCCCCTCTGAGAATGCTAGCACTATTGCGCAACAACATGGCGGCGCCCTATGCTTTTGGATCGCCACGGAACCTTCTAAACACTCCCTCTGGAGACACTGCAGCGAAGGTGAAGCAAACTAAAACAACCCTACATTCTCCCCCTCACAGAATCCGACGTCCCCGCTTGGGAACTTAACCATAACATATTTCCACAATAAACTGGTATACCTGTGAATTACACCTTACTCTGTATTCTCTACATGAGGTCATAACATATTTCCACAATAAACTGGTATACCTGTGAATTACACCTTACTCTGTATTCTCTACACGAGGTTATACATTTCACTGAAGATGCCAATCACAGATCTTACTTTATGGCGAGCCCACTGCTGAGCCTCATAATGGGGTGCCCCAAATTGATCATAAGCCATCCTCATGGGAGGTTGACCAGTTCTTTGGCTTCTGTGCAGATGCCTCTTCTGTTATTTCCTCTGGAAAGTAGCAATTCTCGTTTGGCAATTCAAGTTCTGCCCTTGAGGGGCTCAATGTTTCTACACAGTCTCTTTGGGGCACAAAGCATGGGCTCTGGGGGTCGAGTGGCTGACTCATTGGAGTCAGCGTATCTGTCGGTGGCCAAGGGGCCCTTTACCCGTAGCTCCTTTGAGAGATGCCCCCGCGGTCGGAAGGCCCCTTTGAGAGGTTCCTTCCATAGGATTCTCAGAGGTGGCATTTATTACAGTCTATGGGCCATCCTCTGTATTATCAGCTTTTCCATCGAGTGAAACAGTGGGCAATTCCAATTCGTCATCCCCTACTTGAGGTATAGGGAGGAGATGGTTTCTATGCCGTACCTTTACCCGGCCTTCCGAGTCCTTGATGCAGTATACCGGGAGGCCAGGCATCTGTGATTCCACTTCATACACCTCATCTCTCCACCGGTTGGCCAGTTTGTGCTTTCCAGGAATACCCAAGTTACGAAGGAGAACTGCATCCCCCGGTCGGATTTCTTTATGATGCACCTTGTGATCATAGCGCCTTTTATTGCTCGCATTTAATTGCGCTGCCGCCTTCTCAGCCAGTTTGTAGGCCTGCTGCAAGCTGTCTTGTAACCTTTGCACGTATCGGAAATGCGTCCTATTGGATACCCCATCGGTAGATATCCGTAGACGCACATCCATTGGCAGCCTGGCTTCTCGTCCAAACATTAAGAAGTATGGGGTATAACCTGTAGACTCATGTCTAGTACAGTTATAAGCATACACCAACGTCTCTACGTGCTTACTCCACTCAGTCTTCTGAGAGCCCTTCAGAGTGCCCAACATGTCAAGGAGCATTCGGTTGAAACGTTCGGGCATAGCGTCCCCTTCCGGATGATACGGGGTAGTCCGTGACTTGGTGATGTTCAGCAACTTCAACAGTTCTCGAATGAGGGTACTCTCGAAGTCCCTGCCTTGATCTGAGTGCAATCGATTCAGCAGTCCATAATGAATGAAATATCTCTCCCACAGCACTTTAGCCACTGTCACCGCCCGTTGATCTTTGGTAGGAAACACTTGAGCGTATCTTGTATAGTGGTCTGTAATCACCAGTACATTCCCGTGTGTCGGGCTCCATACACAACAAATCCATGCACACCAGATCCATGGGGCCGGAGCTTTTCAAATGGGCCATGGGAGCCGCCACGGGAAGAGGAGCTGGGGGCGGCCGACGTTCATTTTCCGAGCGGCGTATTGTACAGCAGCGACCTGCCCGGCGGTGAGTTGTAGTGGAGATGGACCTCGCTGGTGGTGAGCTGGCCACAGCCAAAGATCCTAGACCGTACCACACCCTCCATAGCACTTCCTAAATAAACCAATTTAATAGTCTGAGGTCTGGTAGAGTTGATGATTTTCCAGGAATTAAGCAGACTAGATGTCTGCTCCCAATGCTTATATTATATGCTTCACTGTAGCAGGCAGAGCCCACTTTCAGTCCATTATTTACAATGTTTCCTGCTTCAGCACCACTGTTTCTGTGACCTGAGATGTCTTTTATATCAAGACTGCAGATGCTTTTTTTTGATTAAAGCCCAATTTTGGGGCGGTGTTTGCATTTTGGAGACCACAAGCAGCAGTGATCTGGGGCGGTCTCTCGTCTGTATGTAAACATCCATTATTTCTAGAAACCCTATTTCTTTTACCCATCCCCACTCATAAACAAACAAAAAAAAATCCAATAGGAACTAGATGTCTTCACCTGGTTCAAGGCCATACAAGAAAAGGGTTGTTCCCTTCGCAACAATGGCATTATTATTTATAATGCTCCAACACATTCCGTAGCGCAGTACAATAAGGTTGGAGGACAAAAGACAATAAAATAACAAACATTAACATACATTGTTACAGTAGGTAAGGGGGGGTCCTGCCCCTAGGAGCTTACAATCTGTAAGGACGGGTAAGTGGAAACAGAGGGTACAGGGGGATGAGAAGGTCAGTGTGTTTTGGAATTACACAGAGCAGCTGTAATATCAGCAAACGGCCGACACCCTTTGGCTGCCGCCTTTGGGGCGCAGAGGTTCTGAATGAATTCAGCTGTGCTATGCAAGTCCAGAGCAATAAAAATTGCAGTGGGTGGGGCTGACGAAACACACAGCAGCAAGCAATTCCAGATCTTAACCCGTAGCACGCTGTTTCTGTGCAGAGGGGAGCAGCTCTTGGGGATCCCTTTCAGACGTCCGCCTTTGGGGCAACACAGATGTAGGCTGAAGGGGCATCTGCCTCTTTATACCTTGGGAGCCATAAGCAATTGTTTAGTCCTTTTATGTGTAATGCCACGTATGCCAGGGGCTCCCGTGTAGCTGGACCGGGCAAACCGTGCCACCCAACCAAGATTTTACCTTTGCCAATAAAAAGAAAAACAACCATCAAGATGGCAACACTCTTGAAACAGATACAGGCACAGGGGCACCTCATGTTACTTACTGATACTTCCCGAAGTGAGAATGTGTTCCTGTTGCACGACTGTGGGTTCTGAGCCCATTTGTAACCCCTTTGTAGGCAGAGAGGCCCGAAACACATTGAAACACCAGCAACACAAAGCAGTTTGCTGCAGACCACTCGGGCAGTGAAGGGGTTAAGAAGCACCTACAGGAGCCTGGCTTATTCAGTTCGCCTGCTAATACATTTCCCAGGGGTGACTACATACTGTACAATGTGTGGAAAAGAGATGGGGAGAGGGAATAGGCAGGAACTCGAAAGATTGAACTCAATGGCCCCCGAGTCCTCATCACAGGAAGATGGGTGCTGCATATAATGAAGAGAAGCATGGGGTTGAAGAGGAGACTAAGAGTATGGTGGGGGAGGGCGATGGTAGAGTTGCTAGATGGTAGGAGCTGTAGAAGTGCCTATAAAGATTTTTCAGCATAATTGAAAATCCTCCCAATGACCTCTGTTTATTGATTTTGATTTTTTTTTTTTGAGGAGCCATTAACCATGTAATAGCCAGAACAGTGCACACAGGGAGATGGTAGTCGCATACAGAAATGTACATAAGAAACTGGGAGTCATATGAGGCAGAGTATATCATATTATTATTATCATGTATTTATAAGGTGCCAACTTATTCCGCAGCACAGTAAAAAAGGTGTACAAGATAAGATGGCATTATAACATGCAAAACTAGTGCAACATTAACATGTACAAGTGCAATAAGTAAAGAGATCCTTTCTCTAAGTACACAGAGAATTTAGCGTTGTACAGGCATACCCCGGTTTAAGGACACTCACTGTAAGTACACTCGCGAGTAAGGACATATCGCCAAATAGGCAAACTGAAGCTCGCGCATGCGCCTCTCAGCACATCCTGAACAGCAATACCGACTCCCTGCCTGTACCGAAGCTGTGCGCAAGCTGGGAGACTATAGAGCAGGCCTGCACAACTTGTAAAGTGAGAAGGGCCGAACTGCTCCAAAGAGAACTGATTTGGGCCGCACGAGTAAAATCAACATCATCAGCATAATATTTCCCCCAGCACCCCTCATCCTCATCATATCTTCTCCCTCCCCCCTCACAGATCATCATCATATCACCCTCCCCCCCCCCCACCCAAATATGAGG
>WSYH01003044.1:41360-73763 GCA_036426205.1 Ascaphus truei
ACACAGACACTGACCCGCACAGACACAGACACTGACCCGCACAGACAAAGACACTGACACGCACAGACACTGACCCGCACAGACACAGACACTGACACAGACACTGACCCGCACAGACACAGACACTGACCCGCACAGACACAGACACTGACACGCACTGACACTCTGACACTGACCCGCACTGACACACTGCCACTCTGACACATCGCGGGCCGCACAGGGAGTCCAGGCGGGCCGCTTGCGCCCCGCGGGCCGTATGTTGTGAAGGCCTGCTATAGAGCCTGTTACAAATGCGTTATTTACATCAGTTATGCACGTATATGACGATTGCAGAACAGTACATGCATCGATAAGTGGGAAAAAGGTAGTGCTTCACTTTAAGTACATTTTCGCTTTACATACATGCTCCGGACCCATTGCGTACGTTAATGCGCGGGATGCCTGTACCTGGCTCCTAGTCTTACCCAAACCAGGCTTTGATGTAAAAGCCCCAATTGACGTAATTGTCCCTAGTAATATGAGTGGTGAGTGTCTACAGCCAGTTTGGGCTTTTGTACAGCAACCATTCCTATTTCAGAACCTTGCCCAGGTGAACATCGGAGGAAGCAACCCAAAAAGTTGTCATCAAAGTGGAAATGTGGAGCCAGCACACGCACAGTGCAGCAGATGCTGTACATGGCACCGGGTGTACCAGAGAAACATGTGTGCGGGGAATGATGTGGCGCTGTGCACACAGGAAGTTAGACATACAAAACAGGGCACTGTAGGGTCGTGGAATCATACAGAGGAAGAGAGATCTGCACCCCACACAGGCTTTTATTCAATAATAAGGTGGTAATGTTTCTCGACAAGATTCACTGGAGCTCAGATCTTCCCAAACAAAGGGAAGTTGCCTAAATGCCATATTGAATGGGGGCCATGGATCAGCATTAAAAAAGAAGCCACACAAACGGGGAGACCCATACGTGGATGCAGTCCACACACAGTGATGTGAAGCAGTGTGCAAAGGTGACATTGTGCTTGGGTGGCAACATGTATGTGGGAAAGTGGCTAATTAAAGGATGCTTTGACAGAATTACTTATATAACTATAGAGGAATCCTTGTCAGAATGTTCTCACTAACATTTATCCTGTGTTTTTCTTTGACCAGGTTCTGAAGCAGAGACTCAGCATAACCCATTTTATTATGGTAAGAATGAGACAATGTATGTATCGTGTACACAAATAAACACACTTTAACAGGAGGCTGGGCTGGTGCATTCAGTACATTATACATATAATCCATCATTATTGCTGTGTGACTTAAATAATGAAACATTGCTTCAGGGAGGGAGCGAACACGAGGGCATTTTGTTATTACATCTCCAATATTTTCTTTTTATTACACCTCCAGTATATTATAGAGTTTTGCTGTCCGTATCTACATGTGTATCATTCGGAAGTGTCCACATAAAACCTCTTCATCCTCACAGTCCAAGCCAACTCATCACTGATTGGTTTCCAGGGCAACTGGCCCAGTCCAGGGACTTTGACAGCTGCTATATGTATAAACTGTGTCACTTTCTTAGGGGCATTGCAATACTGTCCTTGAGTGTTTTCAGTTCCCCTCCAGGCCACAGTATACATCTAGATTCATTGCTTGTTTATATTTCACTGTGCGGTGCAATGTCGGTGTGAAAGACAATAAGAAAATATATACATGATGTATTTGTTGTGTGATGTTGTTATAGATCTGAAGAGTGATGCAATCAAGTGTTAACCAATATTAAAGAGAGATTATTAACTAAATAGTAGCTATCATTGGGGTTTAAAAAAAAGAAGAAGACATCTTAACCCTTTATGTGCTTCAGTGCCAGCATAGATGGGGTTAATGGAACCTTTCTATCTTCAAAGGCTAAAATGAGTCAGACGTCCAAATAAGTGAGACTCCCTCCAAATGAGTGCCAAGCCTGCTAGAAGTTGTTATTCACATCTGTGAAATCATTCTTTGGAAACTTTTGCCAGGGGCTTTCTTTGTATATAAAAAGCACACTGCAAAGACTCTCCAGTGAAATCCATTTCACAAATCAAATATAAATCGATGTGTTGTTGTTGTAAGGTACCTCATAAAGGCCTATAAACAGGTGCTCCTAATATTAAAACTAAACAGCCAATGTGAAGCTGACCTAGTACAATTAAAGTTCCCATGACTCGGGGGGTGGGGGGTGGGGGCAGTCATTGCCATACCGCTTACCTCCCTAATCCACTCTATTCTGTCTGCAGGCCATATCCCACAGACCTGGAAAACGGCTAGGGTTATCCCAGTCTCCAAAAGTGGGGACAAAATCGTTGTCTCCAACTACAGGCCAATCTCTCTACTCCCTATACTATCCAAAGTCATCGAAAAATGTGTCCACTCTCTATTAAGCGATTACTATACCAAGGCAAATTTCCTTAGCCAATTACAATCTGGCTTCCGCCCAAAACACTCATGGTAATTAAACGTTTGCAATGAGATCCAGTGTGGAGTGGAACTGGATCAACTTACTGGTGCAATAATCCTAGATTTTGCAAAGGCTTTTGGTACTGTTGATCTTGTTAATTAAGCTCCAGTGCTCTGGAATATGGGAACATGTTTTAAACTGGTTTCACTCATACCTGTCGGGTAGATCTCAATATGTGTCTCTCTCAGGATCTAATAAACTCCTTGGATGTCACCTGTGGAGTCCTGCAAGGCTCTGTTCTGTGGCCCCTACTCTTTTCAGTCTTCATTACTGATCTATCAACAGCTTGTAAGGCAGCTTCAATGTACCTGTATGCGGATGACAATCTTATATGCACACAGACCTAACCTCACTGACCTTGGACATGTAATTCAATCTCATTTTTAAAGACTTCAATATTGGATTTTCGAAAACAAACTGGTTTTAGACAAAGACAACCCCATAATGATGGTATTTGGGACGAAAGCAACATTTCTAAAGCTACCAACTACAGATCTTAACAGAGTTCTAGTCCCTGTCACTAGTTTTAAGGATCTGGGGATATGGTTTGACTCCAATTTAACATTTGGGTTGCACATTGATACTCTTCACATCCAAAACCTATGCCAAACTATCAAACAAAAGATAGTACCAGCACTCTCTGTCTCACAGCTACAGATATAAGTGAATACCAGTGTAGGGAATATGAATAATTTAATGACACTAATAATAAACTGAAAATATAGCAACAATAGCCAATACGCTAATGCAAGAATAAATATCACCATAGAGAAAATAAAAAAATAAAAGTGGGTAGAGGGGAAAGAAGGAGAAAGGGAAAAAAACATGAAAGAAAAGGACAAAATCACAAAAATGGAAAAAGGAAAGCAAACTAGGGGGGCGACGTTTCGAGGGGTGACCTACTACTTAAAGCAATGAATTCATCTTGTTCAGTCCCAAGCACTCGACAGGGCACCAGGAGCTGTTGATAGAGGGTTTGCTTATACTTGTTCACTGATTGACATCTGATATCTGCATATGTTCTGTGTCTTTTACAATATTCTTGTATTTACATTTATTGTTTGATATTTGATACCTGCTTATGTGATTTGCCCTCTTTAGACTTTAAATTTATATCATTAGCTGAGTGTGGGATTATTTGACAGTGGGAAGGGAAGGCTTAGGGAAGTACCTCTGGGACCCTTTGGGACCAGGGGGAATGGGCCAGATGAAGAGGTCACCCCTCGAAACGTCGCCCCTAGTTTGCTTTCCTTTTTCCATTTTTGTGATTTTTTTCCTTTTCTTTCATGTTTTTTTCCCCTTCTCCTTCTTTCCCCTCTACCCCCTTTTTATTTTTTGATTTTCTCTATGGTGATATTTATTCTTGCATTGGCGTATTGGCTATTGTTGCTATATTTTCAGTGTATTATTAGTGTCATTAAATTATTCATATTCCCTACACGGGTATTCGCTTATATCTGTAGCTGTGAGACAGAGAGTGCTGGTACTATCTTTTGGTTTGTTAGTACTTCTAAACGGAATTAGGGTCCCTTCATATTCCGTGCACCCTGCAACCTTGTTGAGTCATTGTGTCACAGTGCTGTCTATCACCTCCCCCTTTCTACTATGCCAAACTAGGTGCACTTTATAGGAACAAATCCTCCCTAAGCCGGCTGGTCAGAAAGCGTATCACGCAGAAGATGCTAATGCCAATTATAGACCTTTGCCATCTAGACCCCCTCTACAATGCAATATGCCGCTTTGTGCTACAATATAACTATAACACACACCACTTCAAAATGCTCCAAGAACTATAATGGCTATCCCTTGAGTCCAGATGCAAAGTACATTTTTCCTGTTTTGCCATCAAATACTTTCTGGGCACGCTACCCGCCTATCTGAACAAGCTCCTCACCCCTACCACATGCAGCACTTATCATCTGAGATCTGACTCCAAAAGACTGTTCACGGTTCCAAGGTTCAACAAAGTATCCGGCCGCTCCTCCTTCTCTTACCGTGCATCTCGCAACTGGAACAACCTACCAGAGACTCTCAAAGCCACCTCCAATTGAAGTAATTTCAAGAATTCAGCTGTCTCACATTTTAATCCGGTCTTTAACTGTTACATACACCCATAATCATACATCTCTAACTGTCCATGAAATGTGTGTAAATTGAATGTATAACCTGTGTTCATTTAACGTAACCATGTATTGTCATCATAACACTGTACCCACAACATACTTGAAAATGAGAAAGTAACTCTCAATGTATTATTTCCTGGTAAAACATTTGATAAATAAATAAATTATAGCCCATTAACTTGACGGGGATATAAAGTGGCTTAGTGTCACTTACTAAATATGGCCCTTTTATCTTCTCAGTAACAGTGTTTCCTCTGCATTCCCAGATTACACATCTCTCCGGATCGGGGGTCTCGTTTTTGCTGGTGTTCTCTTCATCCTGGGGATACTTATCATCCTAAGTGAGTGATATAATGCAACGTATCTCCAAGATACCCCTGTCATGGAGATAGTCCTCAAAAGAGAGAGACTTCTTGATGCATGTCAATAGAGACCGTGAAAGAGACCCATTGAGGCATCTTCAGCTTCCATAAGCCACCCACTCTCAACATCACAACATTGGAGATGGACACATTTTGTCAAAATTTGGTTCTCAGGTTGATTTTTTTCCCCCCCTTTTCAATTTCTGGAAAAAAAATGCAAAAAAACAAAAAATCATGAATATGGTTTTGTTATGGGGCCAATTTGTGGATATCCTACAAATTTTTAATTTTCACTTCCACTAATTTAAAAAAATCAAAACCTAGTAGCATTTTTAATTCTTTTTATTTGAATGAATTTGTGATTATTCAAAAAAAAAGTGAAAAGCCGCCATTTTGAAATTGAATTTTGGCATAAAATGTACCCACCTCTACATAACATACATAAACATACTGTGGTACCTATTCAGTGTGCTGTGAAGCTGTCTTTTCTGTGCTGGACAAGAACATAGTCCACTTCATTTGATTACGAGTCCTCACTCTGAGAGGCCTTGCAAAATGATAATGGCCAACACTATCTGTGAAACCCCCTGATAATGTAGCATTGTTCCTGCCTTCTCTCTGAATAAAAGTGCCTGTGTTCCAACACGTCATTTGAAGGTGAAGGTATGTCCTGTACGTCCTTCTAAGGCTATGGCCTCAGTGAGCACGTGCGTAACAGTGGAGCGCCTGGTGGCGCTCGTGGCCTTCCCCCGAGCGATCTGAGGACTTCAGATCACTCGCGACGGGGAGGCGTGGTGGAGGAGGCGCCGCCATGACATCACGTGGCTGGTTCGTCCTCAATGGCTGAACCACCGCCGTGACGTAGCCAGCGCTCGGCCGCCACGCCAACAGACAAATTGGGAAAGTGGTCGCGCCGTCGCGCATTGAGCAAGCCCCTGCACGCGCTGACTGGGGCCGGCCCCATAGAAGGCCGTCTTCTTTGTTCGTGCCGCGCACATCATCGCGCGGGCGGTTGCGGTCACTGGGGATGAGGCCTAAAGTTCATAGGTTTTATATGTCTAGCACAGCCCATTCAGTCTATGCTTTTTATACACCGTGAAACAGTAATATAAGGCACCATTGGCCCATTGGCCAAAGGACCATGGCCCATCCAGTTTGTTCTTGTCTCTGCCGGACATTCATCCTTTAATCTTTATTTTGCATTTTCAGGTAGAAAATGTCGCTGTAAATTCAATCAGCATCAAAGGTGAAACTCTTTCCCTTCCTCTCACTTTACTTTCCATCTCTTCTGGTTGCTTTATCTTTCACTACAAGTCACCTATGTCTCCTCCAGTAAACTCCGTGGAATCTGAGTCTTGAGGGCTTTTTTAATAAGCTCTGAAACGTCCAGTTGACAGCGATAGGGCGAAAAAGTCCCATTCAAGTCAATGGGAGTTATCGAGACTGAATAAACAAGCCCATAGGGGCTGATTTACTAAAGTCTCCATACTGCAGAACTGAAGCAAAACCAGTGCAAAAGAATTGCATCATTTATTAAAGGGAAAACCTTTAAAGGGACTGACAAATATTGCTATACGTGGTGATATTTTTGGTACTGGGTTTCCCCCATTTTGGCAGTCGGCATTCCTTAGTACTGTATATACCGGCCTGGCTGTAGAACTGGGGCAGAACTTGTACAGAACTATTGTAGCAGATTTACTTTACTAAGGGAGAAAATCCCCTTCATTAAAGCGGGGATGTTTTTGCTTGATAAATTTGGTGCAATTATTTTGCCTGAATTTTGCTGCCGGGAGACTTTGATAAATGATTACCTCCTTTTTTCTTTCTGTCTTCTCTCTATAGAACCGGGGAGCCAATAGAAGAAGAGGGGTCCCTTCGAGCCTCCATACGACGTATGTATGACCAACATGCTATCCCACCCTTCATAATGTAGCCTTTCTTGTCTGGCTCTAAAGGAGTTTATATCGAGTTGAACTATATACATGGCTATTCTCAACTACAGTGGGTCCCCATTGGGAATACACTCTGCTTTCTGGGATCAGTATCCCATTACTGTGTACTGCATACCTCATTCATGAATATTGGATCGGGAGTTTACTACGGACCTTCTGGTGGGGCTGATCCAATTATGCTCCTGAGTTGCTACTCTGAGAACTCCAGCTAAGCACATGCACACTCCTCTTCCTGCATGAGAACAATCTTGGGCCATTACTATAGGCGCTAACTATATAGGGAACATTCCTTAACTGAAAATAATAAACAGGGACAGGACACTCTTAAAATAAATATCTATACACTTAAACATATTTACAGGACTCACAGTGAGGCCCTCTGCTAGAACTCAGAGGAACCTGCTTCTAGAACATTGGGTGGAGCAATATATACCCTTCTATATCCTATGGTGACATCACTGGTCACAATACATACGAGGGAGTGGCCATCCCTTCTGCATAGTCATCCTACATTACATGATACAGAGTGATCCCACCCAGTTAACCCATTAAGGCTGTTAACCCCTCACATTAATTAGCAGTCCACAGAAGGAGGGTGGGGGTAGGCTATACTAATATGTGGTATAATTTGGTTCCGTCCAGGGGAGATTAACCCTTTCACTGCCAGTGCAAACAGCCATTTCTAAAACTGTGGTGCACTGCTGACTGGCTCCTTTGGTGGTGGAGTGAAGTGGAAATAACATTTCTAACATGAGCACAGACATTGAACTAACATTTTGGTGCAGCAGAAGGTTGGAGACGAACCTCTGCCAAGAATCACATAGTAAATGAGATTGAAAAAAAGACATCTTCATCAAAATAAATGTAGTTCAATGAGATACTCATCCTACATTTGTACTTTATATTGATACGAAGGAAGGCAAACAAAAATCCACAGTGAAACATTAACCAATTATGTCTCTTTAGGAGAAAAAAAATCAATTCCTTCCTGACTCAAATAATCAGACTTCTCCCTGGGTCAACATACTTCCAATGTTTAACATCATTGGTATATCCCCGTATACCTTTCCTTTTTTTTTATAGATATGTCTAGCCTTTTCTTAAAGCTATCTATTGTATCTGCCATTACAGTCTACATGGGTAACGAATCCCATATTTTAACTGCCCCTACTATAAATAACTATTTCTTGTGCTGCTGGAGTAATCTCCTTTCCTCCAAAGTCATGGGATGACACTGTTCCCTGAAAAATTCCTTGTATTGACCCTAAATATATTTGAAAATAGTTATCATACAGTATCCTCTTAAATGCCGCTTTTTTAAAGTAAACACATCTAATTAGCCCCTCCTCATACAGTAAGTCAGACCGTCCCCTTTATTAATTTAGTGGCTCTTCTCTGATCTTTTTCTGGTTCTATATCTTTTTTTTATGGAGTGGTGCCCAAAATTGCTGTCCATATTTACGGCGTGGTCTTAACTAAAGATTTATACAGTGGCAAAATCATGTCTTAATTTCCACCCATACCCCATTTCATGCATGGTAATATCCTTTAAGCCTTTGTAGCTACTGCCTGACATTGAGCACTGTTGCTTAACTTGCTGTCTACAAGCACTTCTAAATCCTTCTCCATCATGGATTGACCTCATTTTGATCAATTTAGTTTGTATTTAGCATGACTCTTCTTGCTTTCCAAATGCATAACTTTTCTGGCTAATATTTTAAGCTACCCCATTTTATCTGCCAGACTTCTTGCATTGTGCTTAAGGTTGTTGCCAATTTGTGCTATTGTTTTGGATGTTCTGCGATTTGTCAGTTTATGTGCTCGTGCCTTTCTCTTCCTTCTGATTTATCCTTTTGCTATTAATATTACCTCCCCTGACTGTGCAACACTTTCCTTGGTCTATTACGGCACCTTCTATAATGCAATCCTCTCTTTTAGGTATGTCCAGCAGGCGGTTATAGCTTTACAGCCTTGAGTAAGAGGTAAGAACATTATATTATGGGGTTTTTCTTACCGATAATGGCAGTAATGTGTATGTATTTATGCAGCTAATGCAGCTCCTTGGAGATAGCTGTTGTGAAAAGTAAGGCTACGGCCCCGATGTGCACATTGCGTGCGTGACAGGGCGCCTGGGGGCGCTTGTTCCCTGCATCAGCATGGCAGGGCACGGCCATGACGTCACGTGGCTGGTTCGCCCTCATTGGCTGAACCGCTGCCATGACGTGACCAATGCTTGGCCGCCGTGCCAAAAATCTTGTCTTCTGGCAAAGGCGGTGGCGCATCGTGCTTTGTGTACTCGCACACACACGCCGACTGGGGCCAGCCCCATAGAGGGCTGTACTTTGTGTGCGGCACACACGCCTTGGCACCCGCAGCCCCCGGGAACAAAGCCTTAGCAAGCGAAAATAAACTTATTCTATATATACTTACCAGTGACCCTTTTGCTATATTTGCAATGTTTACATTGTATGTTACTGCAGTTTAATGGTGACAAGTGCATCCTATAGCCATGAAGCGGCCATTTTGTGCTGAAAATCTTCATTGCCGTCAATGCGGATTGCCATCCAAACAAATCCTAAACTGCCGCTTCAGAGTATATCAAATGTACCCCTAAGCTGGCTGTGAATTGCAGTGTGTGGCATGTCGATACTCCTCTGGTGTAATGGATAAAATAGCCACATCTGACCCAGCAGTGGAAAATGCAAATAGAGCTTATTTTCTCTTACACTGCCACAGGCCACGAGTTTCCTGCGAGAGCTGCCAGCCTGATGTTTACACTCAGAGCTCAGAGCAAGTCTGTGGAATTCAGAGCCAGCTTGTTCCTTATGTCTGTCAAATATTTCACTGGAGATTACAAAACCTTTAGAAAATGAGAAACCTGCTCCAAGTGCTTATTTAATGCACTGTTAGCGTGATATGCCAACAAAAGGAGAGTAGTACTCCCAAACACGCATGTTTTTGCAGACTCCCTGATAGCGTGTGTGTTGATACTGTGACAGAAACCAGGGGATGGTAATAAATTCCATATATAGGGCTCCCAGGATACTGAACAGTTTCTATCCTGTTTAGGCTGGAAAGTGCAGCCTCATAATACATGCACTCCATCCCACAGTTTGGCAAGTGCTGGAACTGAGGGATGAGGGATCTAGACCAGAGTTTGTCTGCTGCCTCATTTCTGTCACCTGTCCTGCTAGTTAAAAATCGGGTATTTAAGACTTATGTCCTGGTTCCTCTTCCCTCTCCCCAAGAGCCTGGAGGCAGGAAGGCTGCTGGAAGCAGAGAGGGGAAACGCCTCTCACCAAACAGGTTAAATCATTCTGTTCCTTTTGTCTAAAACTGCAAAGTTCCTTATTTTTGTTGTTGGAACTGGATAAGCCAGTCCAACCCTGAGTCAGGGAAACCCTTAGTTAAGTTAGTGCTCAGACGAGCAGGGTGTTTGTTTGCTTATGTGTTATTTTAAATTCTGTGGCAGTCTCAGTGCCTGGGACTGAATAAACCAGGCAATAGCCTGTTTAAAGGAACAGCACGTTACGCCTCATCATTTAACCTATCCTAAAAGACCGTGTTCTAACAGTCAGACAGACGGCAGAGCCCAGGAGTAAGCCGTTTGTCACATATGGTGGAGAATGCGGGCAGAACACTAAAAGGTCTGCGGGTTAAAGAACATAAAAAAAAAAAAAAAGTTTTTTTTTTCCTCTCCAAACAAGATGGAAGACGTGGTGAGTGCGCTGGTACGCAATGTCGCTGCCCAGAAAGACACGAATGAAAACCAGCAACAGACGAATGCAGCCCTGCAAAAGGCGAATGCAACCCAGCAACAGCTGTTAATAGCCCAGCAAGAGACTAATGCAAACCAGCAACAGACGAATGCAGCCCTGCAAATCGCGAATGCAAACCAGCAAGAGACAAACCGCTTGCTGAGAGAGGAGCAACAACGGTTCGCCCAGGGCTTGCAGCAGGAACTCGAGATCCTGAGAGGGGCTATCTTTAAGACTCCACTGGCACAGGCAGCCCCAGTCCCGAAAATGACCAGGGCAAGCCACTACCTTCAGAAGATGGGACCCTCGGATGATTTTGAAACCTATCTGCTCACTTTTGAATGCACGGCACAGAGAGAGGGTTGGCCAGAAGCTGAGTGGGCCAGTCTAATCGCACCCTTCTTAAGCGGCGAACCCCAGAAGGCTTACTTTGATCTAGAGCTAGCCGAAGCTAACGTCTATGCAAAATTGAAGTTTGAGATCCTCGCCCGCCTCGGCATAACCACGGCCGTTCGCGCCCAAAGGTTCCATGCATGGTCCTTCACGTTGGATAAAGCCACCCGATCCCAGATGTATGACCTCATCCACCTCGCTCGGATGTGGCTGCAACCCGAGATTAACTCAGCAAGCCACATCGTGGAACGGTTGGTCATGGACCAGTTCTTGAGGAAACTTCCCTCTGCCCTACGCCGTTGGGTCAGTCAGAGTGACACCCACAATGCAGATGAGCTGGTGGCCCTCGTAGAAAGGTACAATGCAGCCGAAGAGCACCTTCAACCCACAGTCATGGAGCATCCCCACTACCCAAGATTCCAGGACTCTTCCAGAGACGGTAAAAGGGTACCAGGGTTAAGGGGGGCTGAAGAGCGACGACCGCCTTCACACAGCACCAGCAACAGTGGCTCACATACTAAGGGCAACAGCCAAAATGGAGAGCCGAAAATGGGCCCTAAGTGGGACACCGACTATGTACCTATATGTGTAAATTGTTATGAGAGGGGCCACACCGCGAAAGTCTGCCCACTAAATGCTGAACCAATGCAATGCAACAGCGTTGAACCTTATTCGTTGTGGTCTCAATGTATGGGTCCTAGCCCAGAGGACCCCTTGAATAACCATCTCTGGGCATTTGTAAAGGTAAATGGTAAGAGGGTTTGGGCACTACTTGGGAGTATGGTTACACTAGTGTCCGAATACCTGTTGCCTATTGGGAAAAAACAGGTAAAAAGTTCACAAAGAGTGGCAATTTGCTGTATACATGGGGATAATCACAAATATTCCACTGTTGATGTTCTTATTGAAACAGAGTTTGGTTCTTTAGATTTCAAAGTGGGTATAGTACCCAAACTGGCACATGATGTGTTAATAGGGACCGACTTTCCCCATTTTCTAAAAATGTGGTCCTCCTCCCAGAACAGCGAACAGAGTTCAATAGCGGACCATAAAGAAGAAATAGAAGAAACAAATACTTTCCCTTTTTCAGAAATGGAGGTTGACGAGGGCCCAAATAAAAAGGGGAAAGAGGAAGAGTGCTGTAAAATCCCCTTTCCCAGGCGCTTACCACCCCAGAACAAGATAAGACTTTCGCTGACCTAGAGGTCAGTCCTGGGGGTTTTAAGAAGGCCCAGTGGGAAGACCCCACATTAGCGGAAGCAAGGGGGAATATACAGGGCCAGAATAGTACTCCAAGCCAACCAGATAGGTCACTTGCCTACCCCTACTTCGAGGTAGAGAATGACCTAGTATATCGGGTTGATAAAAGGAAATCAATTATAACTAAACAATTGTTGGTACCACGGACATTCCATAATGTAGTATTACACCTCACACATAGTCACCCATTGGGGGGACACCTAGAGGTGGAAAAGACAAAAGAAAAGGTTCTCCGAAGCTTCTATTGGCCTGGGGTTCTGGCAGAAATTACGAATTATTGCTCCTCATGCCCAGAATGTCAGATCACCGCCCCGTTCAAAGCATATCGTAGCCCATTGGTACCCCTTCCCATAATAGATGTACCATTTGACCGGATTGCTATGGATCTAGTAGGACCCCTAATAAAGTCTGCTAGGGGACATCAGCATATATTGGTAATATTAGATTATGCCACCCGATATCCGGAGGCAGTTCCCCTACGTAGCACCTCTGCTAAAAACATAGCAAAAGAGTTAATAGTTCTGTTTACCAGGGTCGGAATTCCTAAAGAGATCTTAACTGACCAGGGAACACCATTGATGTCCCAAGTAACAAAAGAGTTATGCAAACTCCTAAAAATCAAGCATCTCAGAACCTCAGTCTATCATCTACAAACAGATGGTTTAGTGGACGGTGCAATAAAACCTTAAAGAGCATGTTACGCCGGGCGGTCGATAAGGATGGGAAAAACTGGGATTGTTTGTTACCATACCTGTTATTTGCCATTAGGGAGGTTCCCCAATCATCCACAGGCTTCTCCCCGTTTGAACTATTGTATGGCCGACACCCAAGGGGCTTACTGGATATAGCCAAAGAGACTTGGGAACACGAGGTGACCCCATACAGAAGTGTAATAGAGCATGTTGCCCAGATGCAGGACCGCATAGCTGCAGTCCTACCTATAGTGAGGGAACACATGGAAAAAGCTCAAGAGGCCCAGAGGAATACGTATAATAAGGGTGCTAGGGTCAGATTTTTTTTTCCAGGCGATAGGGTACTAGTTCTGGTTCCCACCGTAGAGAGTAAATTCCTTGCTAAGTGGCATGGGCCATATGAGGTCTTGGAAAGAGTGGGAGAAGTAAATTACAAGGTGAGACAGCCAGGTAGGAGGAAACCTGAGCAAATTTACCATATAAACCTACTTAAGCCCTGGAAAGATAGAGAGATCTTGTTAACCCTAGTACCCCCAGGTCCGTCAGAGAATCGAGAAACTGACCCAGAGGTTAGCATAGCTGAAACCCTGTCCGTTCATCAGAAACGAGAGGTCCAGAATTTAGTGAGAAGAAACAAAGAAGCCTTCTCTACACAGCCAGGTAGAACTAGCGTAATTGAACAGGACCTAGTCTCTGAACCGGGGGTTCGAGTTCACCTTAAACCGTACCGAATCCCAGAGGCCAAAAGAGAGGCTATAAGTTTAGAGGTTAAAAAAATGCTAAAACTAGGCGTAATTGAGGAATCCCAAAGCGGGTGGAACAGCCCTATAGTTTTAGTCCCAAAACCAGACGGTACAACAAGGTTTTGCAATGACTACCGTAAACTAAACGCTGTGTCAAAATTTGATACTTATCCTAGGGTTGATGAACTGGTAGAGAGACTGGGCAAAGCCCGATATCTCACGACCCTAGACCTAACAAAAGGGTACTGGCAGGTTCCCCTCATACATTATATGTTGATTTCACCCCGTTCAGGAGCAGACATACACCTATATACTTTGTGGTCTATATGTATCCATGTAGGTACTTATTTCTGACCTACTAACTGCCTATTAACACACCTCTTCAGATCCAGCATCAGCATACCATTTATTTAGGTGTGCTGATTTTTTGACAATAGATTATCTGCTTTATAGAACAGATTTTCTAGTCTGAAGTTACACTGTGATTACTACTGGCAGCTCTCTAGCCCACATATTGGCGGTGTAGTGTCATACCTCATTATCTCCCGTGTATTTATTTGGCAAGATTGTTTCTTGGTTTGTCAATAGGGACTGGTCGTGGATTACTTTCTGCCATTTCCCTCTATACAAGATGTTTTACTATATGTGTGATTAAAAGGTTTTTTTAATATTATCAACCATATCACGTTGACTTACCTTTCTGAGTGCATTCTAGGAGGATCTTTTCTGTTCGTCTATGTTGTTAACTATATATATCCTCTATTGCACCAGTCTGTGAGTTACCTCATTCACATTACCATTTTTACTAGCTGATGCGGGAGCCTCCATTCCCCTTTCCCTTTCCCCTTTCCCTACCCTTAAAACTTAGGTTCCCCTCACAGAAAGGGCAAAAGAAATGACAGGCTTCTCAACCCCAGACGGCCTCTTTCAGTATAGGGTGCTGCCTTTTGGCTTACATGGAGCTCCCGCCACATTCCAAAGAATGATGGATAACATTTTAAAACCACATGCTCGGTATGCTGCCGCCTACCTGGATGATGTGGTAATCCATAGTGAAGATTGGCAATCCCACTTTCCAAAGGTCCAAGTTGTGCTTGCCGCAGTTCGGTCTGCTGGACTATCTGCTAACCCCGCTAAATGCACTATTGGTCTGGAGGAGGCCAAGTATCTGGGGTATTCTATTGGCAGAGGTTTACTCAAACCCCAAACACTTAAAGTAGAGGCGATACAAAATTGGCCAAGGCCAGTTACAAAAAAACAAGTAAGGACATTTTTGGGATTAATTGGTTACTATAGAAGGTTTATTCCCAATTTTGCAACTAAGGCAACCCCACTAACCGACCTCACAAAAGCAAGAGGGCCGCTAATGGTAAAGTGGTCCCCCGAAACCGAACAGGCCTTTAGAAGCCTGAAAGAAGCTCTCTGTGCCCAACCAGTGTTCGTCACACCTGACTTCTCTAAAGAGTTCTTAGTCCAAACCGATGCGTCTGAGGTAGGGCTGGGGGCTGTACTCTCTCAGGAGTCTCAAGGTGAGGAGCACCCCATCCTTTATTTAAGTAGGAAACTAAATCCCCAGGAGAAAAATTACTCCATAGTCGAGAAAGAGTGTCTCGCAATAAAGTGGGCTGTAGAGACGCTCAAATACTATCTGTTGGGGAGAAAATTCTGGTTGGTCACAGATCATTCACCCCTCACCTGGATGTGTCAAAACAGAGAGAAGAATGCTAGAGTGACCAGGTGGTTCCTAAGTCTAAAACCCTTTAAATTTTCTGTGGAACACAGGTCAGGGCACAAACATGGCAATGCTGACGGGTTGTCAAGGATGCACTCCCTAATATCCATGGTCGCTCATCCCTCGGGGTCTGAGCTGGGGGGGAGGATATGTGACAGAAACCAGGGGATGGTAATAAATTCCATATATAGGGCTCCCAGGATACTAAACAGTTTCTATCCTGTTTAGGCTGGAAAGTGCAGCCTCATAATACATGCACTCCATCCCACAGTTTGGCAAGTGCTGGAACTGAGGGATGAGGGATCCAGACCAGAGTTTGTCTGCTGCCTGATTTCTGTCACCTGTCCTGCTAGTTAGAAATCGGGTATTTAAGACTGATGTCCTGGTTCCTCTTCCCTCTCCCCAAGAGCCTGGAGGCAGGAAGGCTGCTGGAAGCAGAGAGGGGAAACGCCTCTCACCAAACAGGTTATATCATTCTGTTCCTTTTGTCTAAAACTGCAAAGTTCCTTATTTTTGTTGTTGGAACTGGATAAGCCAGTCCAATCCTGCGTCAGGGAAACCCTTAGTTAAGTTAGTGCTCAGACGAGCAGGGTTTTTGTTTGCTTATGTGTTATTTTGAATTCTGTGGCAGTCTCAGTGCCTGGGATTGAATAAACCAGGCAATAGCCTGTTTAAAGGAACAGCACGTTACGCCTCGTCATTTAACCTACCCTAAAAGACCGTGTTCTAACAGTCCCGGACAGACGGCGGAGCCCCGGAGTAAGCCGTTTGTCACAATACATTATTTCCAATGGAAACATTTATCAATACTAGTGTGTATACGCATTTGATTATAATGGTAGCATGTATCCCATCAAAAAGATGTACAGTACATGTAAAATAATCCTGCCATGTTTCTGAGGAACAATATAGGATGCAAACGATGGGAATCTCAGATATAAACAAATGTGACAATCTGACCGCCTCCATTGTCTCTGCTTCTTCCACAGGTGTGTTGCTTGTCCTCTGCTGGGATCCGTCCTTCCTGTACATGTTAAGCAGTTCCTGTCCTCACATAATGTTGTATGGCCTTCAGCCCCCCCCCCCTCACCTTGAAAGGACAAGAAGAGCAGAATGCTGACTGATCTTCAGCAGACGTTACCTCGAATACCACCAAAAGTGTTAAAAGATTCCGCATACACCTGGCCCTTCTGATCCTTGTTACAGTAAAGCAGGAAGTGATCATCGGGTCACCCCTGTGTAACTCTACCAAAGCAATATGGCACTGAGGAGTTACAGTGAAAAGTGCCTTGTTAGTGATGTACTGTAGACTTCTTGCTAGTGGCAAGTGGATATTTGATGTGCCTTATCACTGATTCAAAACCAAAATTGTAACCCATCTTCTGACCTGCTTTGCTGATGCATTGAGATGCCTTAATTCAGGGGTGGCCGGCTTCAGTCCTCACGGACCACCAACCGGTCAGATTTTCGGGATATACTTGCTTCAGCACAGGTGGCGCAATCAGTGGCTCAGTCTTTGACTGAGCCACCTGTGCTGAAGCGTAGACTCATTGAGCCACCTGTGCTGAAGCAGGGATATCCTGAAAACCTGACCTGTTGGTGGCCCTTGAGGACTGGAGTTTTCCACCCTTGCCTTAACTGCTAATCCTTTCACATCTAAAAGAGCCTGCACTGTGCTGATAAATGCTTAAAAACAATATCTCTACCATTGAGCACTTTCCATAAACAAATAAAGTGTTGCATTATGTAAATAATAAATCATAACAAATCATACAATTCATATTGATATGGATTAATATATAAAGTAATTAAGTATAATACATGTATATTAAGTATGTTAATAGCCAATTGCCTTTCCTAGTGCATACCAGCCAAAAAGAAACATAGTAAACACATTGTATGATAGTGGGACTTTAATGCTGGTATAAGATTTGACTCTTTCACTGCCAGTGGTTGTCTGGGAGTAAAAGGAACATCCTTTCATTAATAACAAATAAACAGCAAACTTGTAGAATAATATTAGGCTACCGTTAAAAAAAAAAAAAAAAAAATTTTTTTAACCTACTGATGTATTGTATGTTTAATCGTTTTAAATTCCGATCCCACTGAAACCAATAGGGGTAACTATAACCATCAATGAGGTGCCTCACAGTAAAAGGGGTTCAGTTTCTTTTAGCAACAGTGTATTAAAAAACAGCAGATGCAGGAGGTTTTTTTGCCGTTATATGCTGGAATATGCTGTGCTTTGATATTCTTTGCCAGCATTGTTATTGAATCCAATGGAGGGCTGGTGATATTCTTTGTTATAATGGGATATGCCGTGTTATCTGGGGGACAATGCCACGTTTTACATCTTAGAACGACAGAGAAAAAAGAACCCCAAGGAGAGCACTCGTCACCTCTGCATCAATACACTCCTTGATCCATGAATGTATGTGGCTAATCTTAACCTTAATGCAGTTAGCTACTGGCCTTACTTGAATCACATTATTCGGATACTTGAGCGCTCTTATTTTATATTCATTAGAGTTATGTACTCATTAATAAAGTGTGTTTTGCATTTATCATTTTTTCACCCACTACATACATTAATCCACTAGTGTCCCTGTGATCCAGAGGTGACGAGTGCTCTCCTTGGGGTTCTTTTTTCTCTGTTGTTCTACTCTGTTATTACCCCTGATTGTAGCACCGTCCCCATATACTATAGCAGTAGCGAGGGTTCCTCTCCCCTTCCCTAGCCCCCTCTCCCTCCTCCACGTTCGTGCACGTTTTACATCTGTAGTGTTTACGCTAACATTTATATGCAGTGAGGTTTTTATTTATGATCCAGCTTTCTACAAGTAATGACTTTGTCTGTGACATTCTGACGCTGAAGTGTGTGAGCTTGGTCAGCATGCCAGTGATAGGGCAGGCAGGGACCTTTTAAAGTCTGCATACAGTGCTATGTACACTTCTGGTGCTATACAAGAATACACCATATTGGTTAGTTTTTTTGACCCTTAGTCCCTGCAGATAAATACCTGTCATCCTCAGATATCTAGATATTTCACCCCTTTTTTTAACTTTCAGCCAGATCACATATCATGGTTAGATCCCCCAGTAGTTTTCTGATCTTAATACAAAAATAATAAGAAACAATTGCTTTGTAATCCAGCTGTGATCAGTTGGAAGCTCTCCCGTTGCATTGTTTCCTCAGTTAGCTCCTAACTGCTTCTCAATCCTCTCCTCGGAACATCCCGGCCAGAGTTTAGGAAGTGAGCGCTCGTTTGCATGTCATTACCCAGAACCCCTGGCTGCAGTGGAAACAGTGTATGCTACGGTCCATGAGGTCAGTTAAGATTTGATGAGATGTTAACGTATCGTTAAGTACTAACAGGAATCTTCAAAGCTCAGTAACTCTGCATTAAGCGCTGTTTTAGCCGTAACGGGCCCTTGCCCTAACGAACGTTAGGGCTAATTATATACAAAAAAGGTGTTCCCTCTAACAGCGCCGATCCCCAGAGCTATGTTATAGTTAATGCAGAGATTTAAAGTGACATCTCTTTTTTTTCACTTTAATTAAACACCTATTTAGCGTCTGCATGGAAGTAACGCCCCCTATGGGTAAGACAGGTTGAACGCCATGTTATTTGTTGCCGACGCAATGCAGTGCCAACTTCTCATGGCATTAAGCCTATGCTCACGAGATCACTAACGTTCGTTGGGTTTGCATATACTTAGCTTGGTGGATGCCCATTAAACTCCGGGAAGCTAACGGGCGTTACCTATTTAGGAAACGTCACGTTATTATCCCAGATTTAACGGAACTCTGTGGATCTACCCCCCAAGAGATAATGGGGAAAGGCAGGTTTGTGCACAGGTCTGAGACGTGGTGTGAATATGCTCACCAGCGGTATTTTTATTTGGAATAACCACGCACATACATAGGCATGCATCTCACGTCAATGTCTGGGTGACTGCTTATTCCCAAACCTTGGCTTAGCCGGGTCCTCTGTGGAGAGAGATCGGTAAAATGGAACTTGGTGCTAATTAGTTTGACGGGAGTATGGATTCCGGTTTTTAGATTTAACCGGAAAAACCACAACAACAAAAAAAAATCCACCGCCGACAGATCATCTTGTACTGCCGGTTAAAACCAATTCTAAACAGAAATGAAGCGTCCTTTCCCGTCCTGTCCAGAACTTAAGCGTCCTTTCCCGTCCTGTCCAGAACTTAAGCGTCCTTTCCCGTCCTGTCCAGAAATGAAGCGTCCTTTTCCTTGTGGTAGCCCAGCCACAGGTAGGAGACTAAAACAACGCATCGATAAACACCAAATTCAAATACGTCTCCCCCTTTTTTTTTATTTTTTACAAATTGTTAACACTGATAAATGCTGGAAAAACACAAAAATAAACAGTAGACCGGAATCCTTAGACATTAAGCCACAAATGTGGGCAAACACCCAGGAAATGACACGTGTAAGCGTGGAAGGCAGAGCTGGCAATCTCCTGTGTGCATCGTGAGAGAGTGATTCTTGGCAGTTTAAAAGAAATAAATAAAAGCTATGTTTTGTAACACTGAAAATCATGATTACAAATAAATAAATAAATGCTAAGCTATGTCTGTATGATTAACCGCAACTATATAAATGGTATTTTCTAATAATTGTATTAATTTGATATATTAAAGGCATCACATAATTGGCTTGCTGCCCTTAATGTGACAACGTTGGAATTTGCAATAGCAAAAATGTACATATTGTTACAGGCCTTTAATGTGAAGGACAAAAGAGGTTGAATCGTAATACATTTCATAGCTCAGATGTGGCCCTGGTTTTGTTGCAGCGTGTACTGTATAGATGTGTCCTTGATATATATTCTTATCTTCTATAAAGAGATCAAGCTTTCTGAATACAAGGAAACATTAAATAAATGTATTTGTGGGATCATTCTTTGCTTCGCTGGTCTGTTCCCCCCCCCCCCCTCTCCCCCCTCCCAAAGCCATTCAGGTGAATCTCTATCCACAAACATTTAAAGGGTGACAGTGCCTCAAACACGCAGGTTCAGCATTACACCTCCACCGTCCCCTCTAAAACCTGATTTGTTTCTTATGTAACACATCTTATGTGGTGCACAGAAAAGCTGCAGCCCTATTGGCTGTGTGGCGTCACCTGGCTCGCTGCCCCTATGCATTGTGGCTGGGGCTTCCCGAGACGCTTACTGGTAAAGTTACCAGTATTACTTCCTGGTTTTAAAAATATTTAAATAGCCAGCCAATAAGAAGCTTCCCATCGGTTCAAGATTTGACTGCCATTTTGTCTCCCCTGAGGGAGATTTCCCCCCTTTAGTGCCCTATTGACATACAGCAGGAGTGGCCAACTCCATTCCTCAAGGGCCACCAACATGTCAGGTTTTCAGGATATCCCCACTTCAGCACAGGTGGCTCTATCAGTGGCTAAGCAATTGACTGAGCCACTGATTGAGCCACCTGTCCTGAAGCAGGGATATCCTGAAAACCTGACCTGTTGGTGGCCCTTGAGGACTGGAGTTGGCCACTCCTTACATACAGCATATGTCAGAGAAAGTGCCACCTTAGCGGCCCTTATGATTATGCTGCACGTAATGGCCCTTGTCTCATTTTAAATGGGCTGCCCAGAGTGCTGATCGCAGACCACATTGATGGGGCAGACCCTCCCCATTCCTCTTTACTTCCAATGGGACTGCCAGACCCATCTGCTACTGAGGGGGTTAAACCTGGTAACTTCACCGTTACGTATCTCAGAATCTGAGGGGTCCCCAGAGCGGAAAATAGTGACATTTGGCTTTGGGAGACTCCTCGTGGCCCAAAAAACAGTAGGAGAGACAGCTCCTTTAAGATGACCTGACATTTGATGACAAACTGATATCGTCTTCATCCGATAGCATCCTCTGCCTGATCTCTGTAAGGCTGTCCTCTGTTGGAGATGCCAGGATCTGTATCCTGGTGGCGTAAATAGTGGGTTCTGTCAATTTACATTCACCCCTAAGATGTTTTCTGATGCAGATAGCGAGCATTGGGTATTATTTACTTGCGTCTTCCGGCTGCGAATGTGGGGGGGGAAAACAGTGCAAAAGAATTACAACGTATCTATCACGGAGAAAGTCCAATTACTTCCAATTGGATTTCTATTGTAAATATGGTGGCGTTCTGTGGACGTCTTTTGACCCAGTTTTTCTGCCACGAGACTTTAGTAAACACCCCTCTTTGGAAGTTATGTATCAAAGTCTCCCTGCTGCAGAACAGGGGCAAACAAATTGCCCCGTATTTTCCAAAGCAAAAAAAATCCTACAGTTTTATTCTACAGCACATTCTCCCATCCTGTCCCTCTCAGAGAACCGTGAGGGGTGAGGGGTGAGGGGTGAGGGGTGAGGGGTGAGGGGTGAGGGCACACTGGCTGTACAAACACATGAAACACAGTGACATCAGACAAGAGCGAGCAGCCAGAGGGAATCAAGCCTCTACCAAGTATAACTTAAAAAATATATTATTTTGAAATACTTTAAAAGGTAGCAATTTTCCCAACTGAGACTCCTTAACCATGGCACTGGAATTAGTCTACGTTGGTTCTAGGAAGGATTCCATTCTTAAAAAAATATATTATACTATGATCATTTTAAATATTGCAAATGCTGTACTGGTTTGGAGATAAAAATAGGTGCATGATGTACCTGTATAGCTAAGGCCCAGGACATAGTGAACACCGCGTCGCTGAGCCGCGCTGAACAGATGCACAAAGCCCCTGCATCTGTAATCAGCGCGGCTATAGTTTCTCCCTCCGCATGCTTGCTGATGCGTGCGGAGGCTGAGAAACTTCCCCGAGACAGGCAAGTTTGAAATTTGCCGCTCGGGGAAGCGGAGGAGCGGTCACGTGACCTCTCCCATCCAATGGGGCTGCAGCCGGTCCGGCATTACCACAGAGCCACCAGGCCAGCAGAGATATGTGTGTGTGTGTGTGTGTGTGTGTGTGTGTGATGTATGTGTGTGAATATATTTATCAAAGTTGCACAATGTTAATAAATAATTTATTCTCACAAATTTTTCTTTTTTATTAATTTTTAAAATATTATATCATATACACACACACACACACACAGCCCCCCACACACACCCCCACACACACCCACACACACACACACACACCACACACACACACACACACACACCACATACACACACACACTTTCCAGTGACACACAGCCCACTTCAAAGTGACACACACACACCCACTGACAGCTACAAGGACACCACCACAGTGATACCACCCGCCTCCCAAGCGCGCTTGCTCTTCTCCTCTGCCGGACACAAAAAGCTCCTGGTAGCGAGCGGCAAGCTAGCAAGCAGCGATCAGCAGCACCTAAGTGCTTACTATGTCCAGGCTTTACATTTATCCAATAAACTCTCCAGAATAAAATAGAAAGATGGCAGGCACCAGCATACAGGTCCCCCCATTGCGCATTCTAGCAACAATATCACCATTTTTCTAAACATTTCTTTACTACTATTTGTTGATCGGAACTTTGCTCTTTCGAAATTCCCCGCCCCCCCCCCCCACCACAAAAAATACCCTGTTGATAATGTTTAGATAGGGGCTATTGTTGCTTGTTTTGGAAAGATTGCTTCAAAACGTGTATGCTTAAAAAACCTGACAACTCTTTGTAATAAATCCCTATCTATTTAGAATTAAAGTGGAACTATATATATGTAAAATTGAAGACGGGGGATTCCAGTTATATAAATAAAAAGTGACCCCCGTGGCCATACTCCCTATCTATTCAGTGTCGATTCACTGGTCTCTCTTCCCTGCATTTCCATGTCATTCTTTCCCTCCCCCTCTCCTTACACTCTTGTACCCGGAAAATAACCTCATTTATATTTCTGGACTTGAATAATAAGCCGAAAAATTCACGCCTGTTCGCTCTCCCCTTACTGGCTGCGCATTGGCGACAGACATATGGTCACTGTGAGATTTCCTTATAGCAGGAATTCCAAGCACAGCAGCTATGTTGGGTAATGTTCTTGTAACAGAGAAACTCTCAATACACAGCTGCATATGTCAGATTGGAAGGGTGATATTTTTCAGGATTTTCTATATGGGAGGGATGTGTTTAGAGATGGGGCGAATCTGTCAAAATCCATGTAGCAGAATTTCACAGAGCTTTCCATATCAAAATCCGTTCCTCCGCGTTGTAAAATCCGTCGATTGATTGTTTCATTAGTTTCAATCCGTGCGGATTCATCCAACAACCGCCACTGCTACAGTCCGCTGATGGTTTTTAGAATCCATTCCGTGGATTTATCATCTGGTGCTAAAACAAAATCTGAAAAGATGAATCGCCCTTTTTTGAACTGATTTGGACTTTGATTGCAGGGGCAGATGCCGGGAGATGCGAGAGTTACCAGTACCCATAGCCCGAGAGTACTGGCCAAAACCCGTAGTCTGGGAAAACCCGATGATGTGGCCACCCCTTCACTTGAAGAGGCCTCTTTACATGTGGCTGCTGCCCAGCCGGATGTCTTTTACAGTTATGAGGAACATTTCAGTTTTATTCATGTGCAGGAGGGATGGCCACAGGCATGGACGGATTTCCCACTAGGGCCCGATAGGGCGGGCTTGGGGATGCAAATTTGGGGGCATACTAGACAGAACCCCCGCTTCAGCTTAGTAATGATATTGAATGGTGGATGGGCTTATGGGTAAGGTCATAATATAGACAACCAAGAGAAAAGGAACCCACTTTTTAGCTCCCTTTCAAACTTGTGCAGATTAATGTAATGTTTAAAATCAATTTTTAATAGAACAAATGTTAAAAATAGGGCTGTAAAAATCAATTAATAGCGCATTTCGATCCATGGAGAGTATGTGAACCCCGGATAACGGCAATGCTCGTCAGTGTACATTTACATCACCTGGCCTTGGTAGTAGCTAGTGTAAGAAAACCACCAGGGTAGTAGGGTGAGGGTGGGATAAGTTAAAAGGCATGCTTTAAATGCCAGCAGCTGGCAGGGATAACTAATGGTATCTTGTTAGTATCAGATAGCCCCCACAATTGTGGGTAGGGGTACACCATAGTTAAAACGTGTTGACAAGGATCTTTATATGATGCTTGTTTACACAAAGACGTGTTTGAAAGAGTGTATTTCTTATTAACCAAGTGTGGCTACATGCTACACTGATGTGACACTGTCAAACTTGTGTAGCACGGATCTCTAATGCTAGATCCCTCGACACCGGACAATTTATGGGCCGTGAGAAAGCGTTCACCCTGCAAACGCGCTTGTTCCGGCACTCCTACATGTGCACGCACAGGCTCATTGACTGATATCGCAGTCCTACTTCCACACGGAGTACTAGCATTGCCCTGCTCCGCACAATCTATGCTACCATTCACGACCCGTCAGTCGTACGTAGCAACCTCCACACAGGGGGGTATTTAAGAAAACCTACGGTCTGTGCAACCATTTTTACTGAGCACATAGTATCCAGTTTAGCTTACAACCCAAGTTCATAGCACTGACCTATTATTCACTACTACCTATTGACAACTATTACAAGAGTCATCATATTGCGTCAACAACAAGTGTATATAAGAACAGTCTATGGGTCACTAGTTCTGTCCATAATCATACTTGGGTGTGCTCACAGGTATGAGTACCTTTACTATCAGCCCTGAGGTACCTGCCATTCCCATTTTTTATTCTGAGATACTATTAGTTACAGGGCTCTTTTACACAGAGAATTTCTGGTACTTCTTGAACAGTATATATGTTTAGGTTTGCGGTCTCCTTGTTTACACATGAAGGGTTCCACAATGCCCTATTATCCACACTTGTTTTATTAGGCACACCACACGGTGTCTGCAGGATCTAGCATTATAGATCCGTGCTCACGATATTTACAATTTTCTACATCACACATCATGTACGGTATGCATTGTAGCCACACTTGCTTAAAAGATAATACATCTATTCTAAAGCAGTCTTTGTGTAAACAGCATCTATATTAACAAGATCCTTGTCAACAACGTTCTAACTATTGGTTTTACCCCCACCCAACAGTGTTGGGGGCTATCTGATATTAACAAGATACCATTAGTTATTCCAGCTGAGTGTATTAAAGCATTTCCTTTAACTTATCCCACCCTCACCCTACTACCTTGTGGTTTTCCCTTACCTATATAAGTTAACGCCAAGGGCAGTGCATGTGAATGTACAACTGAAACCGACATTGCCCGTTACCGGGGTTCCCATACTCTAATTGGATACTGAAATGCGCTATTTAATTGCTTTTTACAGCCCTATAGTTTACATTGTTTCTATAAAATGTATTTTAACCATTACATTAATCATCCACCAAGGTTGAAAGGGAGCTAAAATGTTTGTTTGTTTTTTTTGTCTCTGGCTGCTATGTTTTTGGGGGCAGTAATTTTCATTTTCTTTCCTCTTTTTTCCTAGATTAGAGGCCGCTCCCTCCCCACTGATTGCCGGGAGAGCGTGTGGGGCCTCTGTAAAGGCTTTTTTTTACCTTCTCCTTTGCGCCGTCTCTCCTCTCGTCCTCCTGTGTGGCATTGTGGTTGAAAATGAGCTGCACGGATATGGCGATGCGCCTTGCAATGGTAAATGAACTTCACGTTAATTGTGACTCTCACGCTTGCAAATAGGAGGCGCGCTGCAGGAGGAAGGTGCCACCTGAGGCAAAAAGTAAGTGGCCTATGGGAGGCAAACTTTCAAATCCACCCTGCTACAGGGACACCTTTCATATAAAAGGGCACATTGTTACTGTGACAAAGCTACATTAGTGTTTTTATTAAGAATCCACAGCCCCTCTGCCACTTCCTCAGCACTTCTTGCTATTGCAGACCACTACATTCCCCACAAATATATGTGAGTTAGTGTAACTCTTCTTCTACATCTGTAGAGACATCCCCACATGGTTTCATTCGAAAATAACTTATATAACAACAATATATGTGAACTTTGTGTACACAGCAGGGTTTTTTTCCCTCACAAATCCCTGGTCGACTGTAGGAGCTTTGCAATTTAACACACGAGCCATCACGGAGATTAGTGACATGTTTGAGGTCAACTGTGATCTGACACGAGAGATTCAGTGCCAGCAGGAAACTGCAAAGTTTTGTTTGCAATATGGATATACTGCTTTCCATCCACATGGTGCATTACTATATATATATATATATATATATATATCACTCATCTTCCGCCCTTGTCGATCCACTGCTGGATTAGGCCTCCACAGGATTTTCCGCGGTACTGCAGTTACAGCTAAGGCGGCGCTTATATGCCGGCGACGCAGGCTACGGTTCTGCTGGAAAAATCAAGTTGAGATGACTTCCAGCGATTGCGACCAAGCCGTCGTCTCCGTCGCTCTACTATAAGCGCACGCGATGGGCGGCAATGCTTTGTTTTGGATGCGACTCGCTGTCGCCATCCGCCGGCACTATAAGGCCGCCTTACAGTCTAGTTTCCATATTTTCTAATATCAATCCTCCCCATCTTACTTTTGGTCACCGTTCGGCACTGATCTTGTGGAATCCAGTCGCAGTACCATCTTTTGTCCAACGGTGGTTATTTCGTCTCGTGTTAAGTACCAACCCTGCCGCCACACTACATTATAAGGGTCTTCCCCCTTGTGATGATGTCACAGACTTGTTTGGTTTCGAACCCCTTCATTCTTATCCTTTCTATTCAGCTCAATATATCTATAGAGATCCTGAATAGAAAGGATAAAGAATATTACTGGGTGCTCCATTGCATGTCTTAGGACAGGTCTAACGTCTATATATATATATTATTATATATCTATATATATATATATATTATATATAGAGGAGAGAGAGAGAGAGAGAGAGAGAGGAGAGAGCGCACGCCCCATAGTGTAAACTGTAAATTTAGTTGAGGGGACAGGGAGAGGGGGGGGAAAAAATATGCACTCACAAAGGTACATAATACAAGCATTTTCGTGATAATCACCCACCATCCAGCAGCTGCGCTTTAGTCCTTGGGGATGTCCTTTATATATACTATATATATATTATAGCTATAATATAGTATATATATATACTTATTATATAATATCTATAATATATAATATATATATAATATTATATATAATATTGTGACCATTAGAAAGGCTCATTGCTAAGTGAGGGTAACCACTTAATATAAAAAATCTGTTCACCATTGTGATTTACACTTACAACATTGCCCTGGTGGCAAATGATTATCAGTGTAACAGTTAAAATATCAAAGTGACACACACACACACACTGACAGCTACCAAGTGACACACACACAGTGATACCCGCCTCCCAAGCGCGCTTGCTGTCTCCTCTGCCAGGACAGCAAAAAGCTCCTGGTAGAGCGAGCGGCAGCAAGCAAGAGCGAGCAGCAGCACCTAAGTGCTTACTATGTCCCAGGCCTTAGCATTTATCCATAAACTCTCCAGAATAAAATAAAAGATGGCAGGCACAGCATACAGGTCCCCCCCAGTGAGCATTCTAGCACCATTTCTAAACATTTCTTTACTACTATTTGTTGAGCAGGAACTTTGCTCTTTCGAAATCTTCCCCGCCCCCCTCCCCCCACCACAAAAATAGCCCTGTCTGATAATGTTAAAGATTGGGGCTATTTGTGCCTTGTTTTGGAAAGATTGCTTACAACGTGTATGCTTTAAAACCTGAAAGCACTCTTTGTCAAATAAATCCCTATCTATTTAGAAATTAAAGTGGAACTATATATATGTAAATATTGAAGACGGGGGAGTCCAGTTATATAAATAAAAAGTGAACCCCTGGCCATCTCCCTATCTATTCAGTGTCTGATTCACTGGTCTCTCTTCCCTGCATTTCCATGTCAGTCTTCCCTCCCCCTCTCCTTATCACTCTTGTGACCCAGGAAAATAACCTCATTTAGTATTTCTGGGACTTGAGATAATGAAGCCGAAAAAAGCTCAGCGCCTGTCGCTCTCCCCTTACTGGCTGCGCATTGTCGACAGAACATATGGGTCACTGTGAGATGTCCTTATAGCAGGAATTCCAAGCACAGCAGCTTATTTGGTAATGTTCTTGTAACAGAGAAACTCTCAATACACAGCTGCATATTACAGATGGGAAGGGGTGATATTTGTAGCAGGGATTTTCTATATAGGGAGGGATGTGTTTAGAGATGGGGGCGAATCTGTCAAAATCCATGTAGCAGAATTTCACAGAGCTTTCCATTCAAAATCCGTTCCGCGGTGTAAAATCCGTCGATTGATTGTTTCAGTTTCAATCCGTGCGGATTCATCCAAAACCGCCACTGGCTACAGTCCGCTGATGGATTTTTAGAATCCAATTCCGTGGATTTATCATCGGTGCTAAAAACAAAATCTGGAAAAGATGAATCGCCCTTTTTGAGACTGATTTGGACTTTGATTTGCAGGGGGCAGATGCCGGGAGATGCCAGAGATTTACCAGGTAAACCCATAGCCCGAGAGATACATGGCCAAAACCCGTAGTCTCTGGGACAAACCCAGAGTGGTGGCCACCCATGTCACGTTGAAGAGGGCCTCTT
This sequence comes from Ascaphus truei, assembly GCA_036426205.1. NCBI lineage: Eukaryota > Metazoa > Chordata > Amphibia > Anura > Ascaphidae > Ascaphus > Ascaphus truei. The sequence continues at coordinate 70,446 of WSYH01003044.1, forward strand.
TACATGTGGGCTGCTGCCCCAGCACGGATGTCTTTTACAGTGTATGAGGAACATTTCAGTTTATTCATGTGGCAAGGAGGGATGCCACAGGCAGTGGCGGATTTCCCACTAGGCCCGATAGGGCCGGGCTTGGGGAGGCAAATTTTGGGGGCATACTAGACAGAAACCTCCGCTTCAGCTTAGTAATGATATTGAATGGGTGATGGGGCTTATGGGTAAGTCATAATATAGCAACCAGAGAGAAAAGGAAACCCACTTTTTAGCTCCCTTTCAAACTTGTGCATGATTAATGTAATGTTTAAAATCAATTTTTAATAGAAACAAATGTTAAAATATAGGGCTGTAAAAAATCAATTAAATAGCGCATTTCAGATCCAATGAGAGTATGTGAACCCCGGATAACGGGCAATGCTCGGTTCAGTGTACATTTACATACACTGCCCTTGGTAGTAGCTATAGTGTAAGAAAACCACCAGGGTAGTAGGGTGAGGGTGGGATAAGTTAAAAGGCGATGCTTTAAATGCCAGCAGCTGGCAGGGATAACTAATTGGTATCTTGTTAGTATCAGATAGCCCCCAACAATGTTGGGTAGGGGTAAACCAATAGTTAAGAACGTGTTGACAAGGATCTTTAATATAGATGCTTGTTTACACAAAGACGTGTTTAGAAGAGATGTATTATCTTATTAACCAAGTGTGGCTACATGCATACACTGATGTAGACAATGTAAATACTTGTGTGAGCACGGATCTCTAATGCTAGATCCCTGCAGACACCGGACAATATTGGCCGTGAGAAAGCGTTCGACCCTGCGAAACGCGCTTGTCGGCACCTCCTACCATGTGCACGCACAGGGCTCATTACTGATATCGCAGTCATACATTCCACACAGGAGTACTAGCATTGCCCTGCTCCAGCACAATCTATGCTACCATTCACGACCCGTCAGTCGTACGGAGCACCTCCACACAGGGGGGATATATATTAAAGGAACCTACGGTCTGTGCACCATTTTACTGAGCACATATGTATCCAGTTTAGCTTAACAACCCAAGTTCATAGCACTGACCTATATATTCACTACTACCTATTGACAAGCTATTACAAGCAGTCATCATATTGCGTCAACAACAAGTGTATATAAGACAGTCTATGGGTCACTAGTTCTGTCCATAAGCTATACTTGGGTGGTGCTCACAGGGTACTGAGTACATTTACTAATCAAGCCCTGAGGTACCTGCCATTACCATGTTTTTATTCTTGAGATACTATTAGTTACAGGCTTCTTTACACAAGAGATTTCTGGTACTATCTTGAACAGTATATCGTTTAGTTGCGGTCTCCTTTGTTTACACATAAGGGTTCCAACAATGCCCTAATTATCCACACAGCTGTTTATTATTAGGCACACCGGTGTCTGCAGGGATCTAGCATTAGAGATCCGTGCTCACACGAGTATTTACATTGTCTACATCACACATCAGTGTACGGTATGCATGTAGCCACACTTGCTTAATAAGATAATACATCTATTCTAAACAAGTCTTTGTGTAAACAAGCATCTATATTAAAGATCCTTGTCAACACGTTCTTAACTATTGGTTTACCCCCACCCAACAGTGTTGGGGGCTATCTGATATTAACAAGATACCAATTAGTTATTCCAGCTGATGGTATTTAAAGCATGGCCTTTTAACTTATCCCACCCTCACCCTACTACCCTGGTGGTTTTCTTACACTATAGTTAACGCCAAGGGCAGTGCATGTGAATGTACACTGAACCGAGCATTGCCCGTTATCCGGGGTTCCCATACTCTAATTGGATCTGAAATGCGCTATTTAATTGCTTTTTTACAGCCCTATAGTTTAACATTTGTTTCTATTAAAAATGTATTTTAAACATTACATTAATCATCCACAAGGTTGAAAGGGAGCTAAAAATGTTTGTTTGTTTTTTTTGTCTCTGGCTGCTATATTTTGGGGCAGTAAATTTTCATTTTCTTTCTCTTTTTTTCCTATATTAAGAGGCCCCGCTCTCTCCCCCACTGATTGCCGCGGGAGAGCGTGGGGCCTCTGTAAAGGCTTTTTACCTTCTCCTTTGCGCCGCTCTCTCTCCTCCTGTAGCATTGTGGTGTAAAATGATGCTGCAACGTGATATGGCGATGCCTTGCAATGGTAATTGACGTCACGTGATGATGTGTGACGTCGCAACGCTGCAGAAGGAGGAGGGCGGCGCTGCAGGAGGAGGTGGCCACCTGAGGCAAAAAGATAAGTGCCTATGGGAGGCAACATTTCAAATCCACCACTGGCTACAGGGACACCTTTCATATAAAAGGGCACATTGTTACTGTGACAAAAAGCTACATTAGGTTTTTATTAAGAATCCCACAGCCCCTCTGCCACTTCCTGCAGCACTTCTTGCTATTGCAGGACTCATACATTCCCCACAAATAATATGTGAGTTAGTGTAACTCTGCTTCAATCTGTAGGACATCCCTACATGGTTTCATTCGAAATAACATTATATAACAAAATATATGTGGAACTGTAGTGTACACAGCAGGGTTTTTTCCCTCACAAATCCCTGGGCGACTGTAGAGCTTTGCAATTTAACACACGAGCCATACGGAGATATAGTGACATGTTTGAGGTCACTGTGATCTGACACTGAGGATTCAGTGCCAGCAGGAAACTGGCAAAGTTTTGTTTGCAATATGGATATACTGCTTTCCATCACATGGTGCATTACTATATATATATATATATATATAAATATAATCATCATCTTCCGCCCTTGTCGATCCACTGCTGGATTAAGGCCTCCACAAGGATTTTCCGGTACTGCAGTTACAGCTAAGGCCGCGCTTATAGTGCCGGCGACGGCAGGCTACGGTCGCTGGAAAAATCAAGTTGAGATGACTTCCAGCGATTGCGACCAAGCCGTCGCTCCGTCGCGCTTACTATAAGCGCACGCGATGGCGGCAATGCATTTGTTTGGATGCGACGTCGCTGTCGCCATCGCCGGCACTATAAGCGCAGCCTTACAGAGTCTATTTTCCATATTTTCTAATATCATCCTCCCATCTTACTTTTGGTCACCGTCTTCGGCACTGAATCTTGTGGAATCCAGTCGAGTACCATCTTTGTCCAACGGTGGTTATTTCGTCTCGTGTTAAGTACCGCCCACTAACATTATAATGTCTTCCCCCTTGTGATGATGTCACAGACTTTTGTTTGGTTTCGAAACCCATTCATTCTTTATCCTTTCTATTCAGGCTCTATATATATATATAGAGCCTGAAAATAGAAAGGATAAAG